>JADBJO010001239.1:100000-195000 GCA_016801955.1 Conus betulinus | reverse complement strand
ATAATTACAGATTTTTGAACCTATCAAAGGTTGTAACAAATATATCTCAAAGCTTTCAGCTGCTGTTCGGGATAGCCATGATGACAGATTCTTGAAGGACAGTACAGCATAATCACTGATCCTTAATAGCCATATTTGCTGATTCTTGAGGAACAATATAAGCATAATTACTGATTCTTGAAGGACAATGTAGACCTAAGTATTGATTCTTGGAAGACAGTTTTGCCATAATTACTGATCCTTCAAGGGAAAAAAATAGCTGATTCTTCAGGAACAACTTAACCGTAATTGATTCTTTAAAGACACATGTAGCTGATTCTTCAGGAAAAGCATAGGCATACATACTGACCCTATACGGACAGTGAAGCAGTAACTACTGATGCCTGAAGGACAGCATAGTAGTGAATTACTGCTTCTTCATGGACAAATGAAAACCCTCTCAGCCCACTCAGTGGTAGGAAAAAGACTTACCTGATTCAGTTCAGGGAAGGGTAAAGGTGGCAGAAGGAGAGGGATTGAGTGCGTCTTTCATTATGCTGCACCCCCTATACACGGTGAACCCCTGACAGATAACTGCCTCTAAGGCCAATAGATTATGGGAACTAGTTAACTGAGGAGAATGTAGTCGTAATTATTTGATTCTCTCGGGACAATCTAGCCATAGTAACTGATTCATTAGAGACGATGTATTGATAATTACTGATTCTTGAAGGACAGTGTAACCATATTTACTGATTCTTGATGGACAGTGTAATCATATTCACTGATTCTCGAAGGACAATGTAGCCACTATCTCTGATTCTTGAAGGACAGTGTAATCATATTCACTGATTCTCGAAGGACAATGTAGCCATTATCTCTGATTCTTGATGGACAGTGTAACCATATTTACTGATTCTCGAAGGACATTATAGCCATTATCTCTGATTCTTGAAGGACAGTGTAGCCATATTTACTGATTCATCCAGGACCGTGTCCTTACAGTTTATGATTTTTGAAGGACTGTAACCATACACTGATTTTCCAAAGACAATATAGCCAAAATAACTCATTCTTGACGGATAGTAGATATGTGTGTTCCTGGTTCTACAGGGAAAATGCACCCATGATTACTGATCGCAATTGCTGATTGTTTAGAGGCACTGTTCCATTGCACCAAAAAATGCTTACTCAGGCAGTGTCTTCCTTCGAGACTGTCATTCAGTATTCTTCACATTCTCTGTAACTGTTCACCGTGCCCACCTCATTTGCTCCCTTTCTATTTTTCAGTGCTTTCTCAGATTTATTTGTAGCTGGCTGTTGACCAGATTTGTCTTTTGTTTCTTATAGATCACACACACACACACACACACACACACACACACCCCAAGCAAAAGTGTGCTTGATGGATAAATCTGACCAAGTAGTATGCCCAAAGTGAAAGAGATGGTGTCAAGGAAAAGTCACCGAGTTTTATTGGATGTAAAGGATATTCTAGCAGTGGTTTGACTTTATAGATCACTGGTCCAGACTGAGGCATGGTGTTAGGAGTTTATTTGTTGTTAAATGAGCAGAGGATGCATTGGGATACTGAACAAATGGAAACTGGTGCACACTGGAAAACATTCTTATCTTTTCTAGGGACATTTTGTCTCAGCGCTGGTCTAAAATGAATCCAGGGTGTCTTTTGCCAACAGAATTTTTTTCAGAATCTTGGGTCTAATTTTAATTCTGTTGTTCAGAAAGGCAGTCAGCAAGCATTATCACAAATTATTTTTGTGAATTTTTCTCTCTTTTTCTTATAATGAAACTGTTTACATTTATGAGAACATTTCATTGTGACTTTACATAGAAATTCAGTGGATAAGAAGGCATTCTCAGGTAAGACTACAAAATGAAGTAACTGGATGGAAAGGACTACCCACAAATAATCATTGTGGAACAGTAAAAGGGTAGAAATGGCTGAGTGCACTGCTGGGAAAATAAGTACCAGATTACTTTGATTTTTCATTATTCTGCCTTTTTTCTCATGAAACGTCCAATATCTTAAATAATATTTCAGATAAATGCATCTTCACCATTTGAAACCTGACACTTTGTGGATGGAACAGTTACTTGCTTATCTGTTGCCCTTTGAAATAAAGATTATCAGTCACTTGCCCCCAACGTCACTTATCAAACACAGTGCTATAACAGATGTTCTTCTTTCTATGGTTAAAGTTGACCACAACAATAATGAAATATAGGAATGTTCAGATCTTTGTTTTTTAAGGTCCAGAAACGGCAGTTTCTGGGTCCAGATCACATCAAGTTTTGTTTCAGATTCTGATAGTGGATGTGGGTTACTGTGCACATATCTCTTTTTTTTTTTTTTTTTAATGTTGGTAATGTTTATAACTGGCCATTGTGATCCATCAGCTACATTCTGTTAATCAGGAATCCACCCATAATCTTGAAGCTGACTCCCCACTTCATAGTCATTTAGTAGCACTTGAATAAATGTGAGCGAACCGCCACACACAAAAAAAAACATGGACAAACAATACTGTCACACAAGTCATGCTTACTATGAGCTGAAAAATAGAAATCTGTGTGGAGCCAAGTTAAAGTATTTTGCTAATTGTGCCCAGTTTTGCAGCAACAGCTTGTCCCAGAGGGTTTGTATTGATGTTCAACGCTTCCTAAATAGTTCAGATGGGAACAAAATCTAGTGTCCATCTTGATGGGCAGAATATGGTGGATTATTTGACAGTGGACTATGGTGGATGGGCACTACAGGGCAGAGTGATAGTTAAATGGTTATTTCATGAAGTTTCACATCTAGACAGAGCATGTTTTTATTATTCACTTAAAAGAATCTGGCCCTAAGAACAATCTTGTCACATTGAATGGATATTTGTCAGATTTGTCTGGCATGCTGTGACAAAGTGTTGAGTGTGATGTGGGCTCAGATGGGAAGAGTGGAACTACATAGTTGAGTTTCATCCATGTGATGGATGCATCTCAGATAAGGTGGTTCTGATTCCCTGGCAAATACTGCAGGTGTGCCTGTATCTCTGAAGTCAGGTTGACACTGGGATGTATTATGAAAGGAAGGGTAAATTACAGTCCTGTTGTGTTTACGTTTGCCGAAATGGCACCCCATATCGTCATCTTCAGTATCCATATCCTCATTCATCCTAGGCGAAAAAAAAAAAAGGTTGAAAATTCCTTGTAGAATGAACAGGGTGGAACCCACTGGAGAGGACACTCACACTGGCTGCACGTTGGGAGTAACAGGCGGGAGGGAGAAGCACTGCATGCAAGACAAGTGAGGAAAAATAACAAACAAACAAGGGCAATCCCTACCCCCGCTTCCAAAAAAAGAAAACCACCAAACCCCTCTATACCCTCCTTCTCTCTCTCTCCTTAGAAAAGAAGAAAAAAGAGGAGATAATCAGTTCTGCTTAAGCATTGGTACCACAAGCCACTGTTCATACCAGTATGACTTTGTAACATGCAGCCTTTTCATTAACAGAATAACTGAACTAAGTATTTCCCAAATCATTAAATGAATGTTAGTGAACATTCATTTAAGATTTGTTTAGTTTTCCGCCTGCTGTCATCTCACTTTGCAACTAGATCTAAATATCTGCCATTGACAGCCCTCAGCTTGCTATAGTGGCACTTGTCTCTTCAGAAATCAGAAAGAAAGATACAAGATATGTTGTATCAAGGCATAAACAAAAACAAAAAAAGTTCTCGAATGAGACATTTACTTTAATATTGAGTGTCATGATGCCCTCATGACTGTTCTAGAAGAAAATAATGACAGATAGGAGTTAGATGTAGTTTGAAGACCAGGACATTGACATAAAACAATAAGGGAAAGAGGGAACAGGGGTGGAATGAGACTGTAGAAACAAATCAGAATTTTGATATGAAATCTGGCCTTACAGTGAAAGAACATCATAATTCCCTTGTGTGTTGCTTTCAATCTGCAGTTTTGCAGACATCTGGCAAAATATGATTAACATGTTGGGAAGCAATCAGTCTTCAGTATTGCAAACATTGAGCAAAACATGAGCAACAAGTTGGGAGGCTATTCTTGCTGCAGCTGCTGCCATTGCTGCACCTTTCTCGGTCATCATATTTCTGTTAATATGATCATGGATCACACGCAGACTGACTGACTTATTAATTGTGCAAAAACCCCCGAAAATCATGGATTCCAAAGATATTGCTTGTTTTTCCTTCTTTTGTTTCAAAAAAATCAGCAAAAGGCTGACCCTCCCCCTTCCCCCCCCCCTTCCTTCTCTCCTCTCTGTAGCCCCATTCCTCAAAACATGTATATTCATAAATACTGTGTATTGACACTGTAAGTAAATACTGAGTGTTTATACCATATATTGGAAGGAAAATGATTTATAGACCATTGAAAAGTTTTCTGAAAAGCATACTTCGTCTCAAACAAGATAATGGCTTGAATTCCTTCATGTCTCCAACCGCTCATCACCTTCATGTCTCCAACCACTCATCACCTTCATGCACTGGGGATGGTGAATCACCGGAGCATGATCATTTGCTCCACTCAGTTTTGCCCGTTTCAGAAAGTACTAGGATAGGTGTTAGGTTCTTTCTGTTTTTGCTGACTGGTATGCTGCTAATGTCTACACCCATCAGGTCTTCCATAGAGTATTTTCTGAGAGAGACCTTGGCACTTGCTTGCATCTGATGACGAGAACCTTGTTGTCTCACAAATGGTCTCTGTCATTTTAGGAGAGTACTTCTCTTTGAACTGTCACCTCTTCTGTGTGTGAGAGATAGAGAGGGGGGGAGGGGGGGGGGGGCGGAGCAAGGAGGCAGGCAGTGTATGCTTACGGGAGATGCTTCTCGTCCCCTCCCATTCTTCAGGAAAGGTTCCATTATGGCAGGATCTGCCTGCTTGATTTTATGTAATGGCTTGGTCCTGCACCCAATAAATGTCATCCCACTGCAAAGGTTGAGTTGGCTGCAGCCCAACAACCAAGTGGACTGTGGAGTCCCTTTATGGAGGCCTGTCTGTAAGATTCCTTGCATTTCTGCCATTTTTTTTCCCCAATGCTTCTTGGTGTCAGCTGTAGCCTGTTGATGTCCATGGGAACCCCCTTACAGAGCGCTTTAGGCGGCTCCTTTGTGAGCTAAACCTGCTCTTGAAGGCTTTTAAGCAGGAATGTTCACTCGCCTGAAATGATAGAAGATTACACTTCTTTTTTTTTGTGGATTGCAAAAATGAAAATGTCTGTATACAGAAGGCTATGGTTTGGGAGCCATATCCCCAGGGCCCAAGAAGTTGGGGCTTGGGCTCATTGGTGGTTTTCACACTTGCACCAGATATCTGGCATGGATGCTGCTATATGCTGGAGTCCAGGCATCTTTATGCGATTGTATCTCAGTGTGTCTGGCCTCAGGGAAGCATGGGAGCAGGAAACTCTAGTGAGTCACTGCAAAGAATGTGTCATTCACAAGGATCACCCCCTTCCCTTCTTCCTTCTGCCCTTCTTTGCCTCAAAAATTACAGATGGCTCAAATGCCTGGCATACCTGGGTTCCGTGTATTTATTTATCTTTACATTTGTTCCTTGAAAGAGTGCAATATAGAAATGCTCATGGGACATAACTTTAGATGTTGGCCATTCAGCCGCTATTTTCAGTTTGTTTGGGGATGAAACCAGTGTAAACTCGTAGATTAAAACAAGATGGGGATCTAGACCTGTGCTTATGTGACACCATCATGCCTTGTCAAAGGTGTTAGATTAAAAACGTTCAGGGGCATTGGCATTCAGTAGGGTGTGAGGGCAAGGATTTCCTGTAATTATCACAGCAAGGTGTTAGGCACAGTATTTTTCTGAAGGTATCTTTGATCTCTATGCCTAGCGTGGGGTAACATTCCCCTCCGCAGTCTGTGATATTCCATTTTGTCCCCAGCCCCTCCCAGTATCTCCTTGATACATGACATTGGGAGAAGACATAAATGATGAGAAATGGCGTTTTGAACGGACCGTAGTGTTTCAGGTCCCTTCACGTGCTGTGCTGTGTTCTGTTCCCTGGCATTGTGTGCTGTGTGTATAGATGGTTTTGTGCTGTGATAGGGTGTGGCCCTGTCCTTTGCCTCCCTTTTCTCACTGCTTGGTAATTCTCTCAAAGACAGCTGATAAAACTTAACTTGCAGCTGTGAAGGAAAAGTGTGGTTGCATCAGGATCTAGATGATAAGGGCAATTACCTTTTTTTTTTAATTGCAGCCAAGCTTTTTGTCAACAAAAACAACAACAGCAGCAGCAACAAAAGTGGCTGAGATTTTTTCTTCTTTCAGAGGCAATGCTTTTTAATAAGTGGCTGAGATTTTTTCTTCTTTCAGAGGAAATGCTTTTTAATAAGTCAGCCAGATTCATAACTGAAATTCCCATTGATTTTGCCAGTTTCTCATTGTGCACAGTTTCTGTTTCCCCATGACTCTCCTTTGTTAATTTCAAGCTTGTGGATGAATTTTCTTTGAGGTATTTGTGTCAGATAGGCACATGCTTGCTTCTACTCTCTTAACTTCTCTGTTCATGTTAAATTTTCATTTTGGTGACACACAGCTGAATTGACATTTAAAGAAAAATGATGTAATATTGTGCAAAGTACTGATATGAGGACTGACAAAATGGGATCACTGTAGTCAGTTTATTGGAGGTATGTCTCCAAAGACAGCATGGTTATGACAGACTGTCATGAAACCGAAGGTGGAACATCTTGAAAGAATCAAAATGAGATGAAAACTGTCTTATGAAGAAACATGCTCTTTTTGCTTGGGGGGGGGAAGTAGTACATGTGTAATGCAAATGTGCCTGCATGCATGACTGCGCAGTAAAAATGAGGGCTTGTCAGCATGCTTTCATGCACACAAACACATACACCTGTGTGCACACAGATGTACTTGACAAAATTCTGTTGCCATGAATATGGTTCTTGTGTGTTACATGTGGTCGTCATTCACTTTTTCGAAGGGAAAAAAAAAAAGGAGACAAATTGTTTGGTGTTATGCATAATCATCAATAGTTGACAATATGGAAATCTTAAGCTTGTATGAGAATAAATGAAGGTATTGCGTTAAATCAGTGATTTTTTAGAACTAATAAAGGAAGGTATTGCATTTAATCAGTGATTTTTACAACTAATAAAGGAAGGTATTGCGTTAAATCAGTGATTTTTAGTACTAATAGATGAAGGTATCACGTAAAATCCGTGATTTTTAGTACTAGTAAATGAAGATATCGTGTTAAATCAGTGATATTTAGAACTAACAAAGTCTTTGTGTAAGATGGCTGACTTCGTACTTCTTTTCTTTCCTTTCTTCTTCTTTTTTTTCAACCTGGCCTTCAGTAAAAGTAGTGCATCCGTTGATGTTCAGTTTTTGTCCCCCTTGTTACAAAAAATGTGCTTACAAATTTATTTATAGATTTTTTTTTCTTTCTCCTTGATAATGATGCTTTGAGTTACATACATAGCTGAGAATGTAGTTGGCCTAGCTGTGTATGTGCCTATTGTTCCCTCTACTATACCCATCTTCTGGCTCCTCTTTTTAAACATTCACTGGAAGCAAAGAAGCAGACAAAACCAACACAAACACTCACACACACTCACATAACCTTTTTAGCAGAATGAAAAAGGCCAGTGGCAACAACACATGCTCTCTAAAAAAAAAAGTGACAGCAGTCTCAGAATGAAAGGGGGGAAAAAAAAACAAAAAAATAACGGGATATGAATAGTACAACTGTATAATTAATGTAAGGAAAAAAAAAAAAAGAGGCAAAAATCACAACAGCAGCAGCAACAGTTGACATATCATTAAATCTGGTTTTTAATTCTCTTGCCTGTGTTTTATCAGGGTTCAGCATTTAAAACTGAAAGGGGGGAACAGGGGTGTGTAATTGGTCCAGTGAAAGAGCTGGCCATGGGGTTTTCATAGTGGTTGCGTTGACATGCATTGTAGTGCCTTTTTGGGTTGTGTCTGTCCATTAAAGATTATTCTCTGCTCTCTGTAGTGCACTTTTTTTTTTTTTCATTCACTTGTAGAAAAGTTGGCAGAACATTTTCAAAAATATTTTTTTTCTGTAGAAGTGTTTTTAGGTTTGATTGCTTGCTAAAATGGGTTTTTGAATTTGAAAGTGGTAAAAGGCTATGTCCTTGTGATTTCAAGCCTCCGTTCTTTCTGTAGTCCTTTAATTCATACAACCGAAACACCTGCCATGTGAATCTGTTGTGCTGTCCCAGGAGTGACACAGATCAGAGCTTTGCAGTCAGAGACATAGATGACTTTGTCTTATTGGCTGACACAAGGGACACCAGCAGCCATGGCAAAGTGGTTAGCATCACAGACTCCCTCCCAACTGGGAGGTTGATGGTTTGATTCCCATCAGAGCCATGTGGGATTTTTTTTGCCCTGACTGGTTCCTATGCAGAGCTGAGTTGGTTACCGGCTCAGTTGGGAAGACTGGGATCACACCACCATCACCATTCACCCTATGACCACCCCGTTATACAAAAGTGACTTAAAAACGCATTCTATGTAAACAACAACCTCAAGACATAAACTAGAAGCCCGTCCCTCAAACAGCCTCGTCTCTTATTTTCCTTCCCTTCCCTTCATCTGATGATGTTCTGCAAAAAATCATAGAAAATTCCCCAAGCCCAAGTTTTACTGCATGCATGCACACACACAGTCATGCGTACTCTCTCTCATACACACATACAAACACACACACACACACACACACACACACACACACACACACACACACACACTCACACACACACATGACTGTGCATACATGTTCCAAAAGACTAAGAATTGTGTGTGTGTGTGTGTGTGTGTGTGTGTGTGTGTTCCCCGTCCTTCCTCTACACAAGGAAAAGAAAAAAATGCATTAGTTGCAGATAATTGCATCCATCAGTGATGATGATTTGTATAACATTTTTGTAGCAAAGGATGATCATCATGTTAATTTAAGGGGGTTGTATGGTAGTGTTTGATGATTGAATGTCTATAGTTTGGTCTGAAAATTACTCCGGATATGCAAACAAGGTGATTTGATGCTGTTTACTTGTGAAATGCTACACGCACATATTTCAGGGGCAGGGTTCAAATAGAAACATTTTCTTGATTTCCAAAATGGTGAATACTGTATCCTATTTTGTATCAGTGAAAATGGAACAGATTTCAGTTTCTGGTCCATTATTTAGAGTTTTAATCTAGATCAGTTTAATTCATATCTTGCTGTTTTGGTGCATTACCAGTCTACATGCTGACATTAGGTGCAAGAAACTAAGGACATGATGTGGACCAGAAGAGAGAAATAATCTAGGTTCATTCAGTCTTTCCTTTCCTTCTGACAGCCATTGCTGAATAATGTCCTCTGTGTGTGTGTGTGTGTGTGTGTGTGTGTGTGTGTTGTCTTACTTGCATGTCACGTGTGAACAATATGATTGTGTGTGTGTGTGTGTGTGTTTAACCTTGGCATTTTCTCAGCATCCACCAGAGCTAGAGGAACCATATTTGATAAGATGGTAGATATTGACAAACCCTAAATAAAGACAGGTTAGAAGAGTGAGAACCATGAAACATTTTAAGGGTGCGTTCTTGTGTAGAACTCCCAAAGCAGGCCTTTCGCATGACACATAATAAAACATGTTTGATGTGAATTTTTTTATATTTAAGCTGTATGAGACAACCAAATCAAACCATGTCTAATTTATTTCTACTTATGCCAAAAATTCTTGAACCACAAGATGAATTTATGAGTTAGATCATTAAAGGGGCTAGGTCCTTTTTTCCAAGCAGTATGCTATGTTTGGAAGGGCATGGTGTTTAGTGTTACAAGGAAACAGTTGGGGATGCAACTTCAAGAGGTTTTACCCCAGAGGTCACAGTTGGTAGACATTCTTCTGGAGCATCTCCTTATATTAGAGGGGTGCCTTTTCCTAACACACTTTTACCCATTCCTACCTTTTAAGAGTGAAGAAGCTCCGTGGTGCGTTCCATGTCATGTGCCACTCACAGTGAAACATGTTCTTTTGGAGTGTTAGGACTTGCACAATGTGAGACACAAACATTTTACAGCAGAGTCCATGAAAATCCTGTTCAGAGATGTCCCACCTGACATGATCTTTGGGTTTTTGAGAGAGATTAAAATTTTTCATCTGATTTAAGATTTTACGGAAGAAAGATTTTTAATGAATGAAGTTTCTGGCGCGTTTCTAAAAGATATCATTTAAAGAGATGTGTGAAAGTTTTTTTTTTTCTTAAATGACTGGTGAGTTGATTTTAACGTGGTAACAGACCTGATGTGGCCCTTTGCGGTCGGCTGGACTATAAGCAACATTATCTTATCTTATCTTTCCTAACACACTGACTGACTGAGCTGTTGGCTTAGACAGATGTGTCTGTGTCCTCCATGACCTCAACTTGGCTTGTTGGGGCAGATGTGTCTGTGTCCTCCATGGCCTCATGTCTGTGTCCTCCATGACCTCAGCTTGGGCTTGTTGGCTGGGGGCAGATGTGTCTGTGTCCTCCATGACTTCAACTTGGCTTGTTGGCTGGGGGAAGATGTGTCTGTGTCCTCCATGCCCTCAGCTTGGCTTGTTGGCTGGGGGCAGATGTGTCTGTGTCCTCCTTGGTCTCAGCTTGGCTTGTTGGGGCAGATGTGTCTGTGTCCTCCTTGGTCTCAGCTTGGCTTGTTGGGGCAGATGTGTCTGTGTCCTCCATGGCCTCGTGTCTGTGTCCTCCATGGCCTCAGCTTGGCTTGTTGGCTGGGGGCAGATGTGTCTGTGTCCTCCATGACCTCAGCTTGGTTTGTTGAGGCAGATGTGTCTGTGTCCTCCATGGCCTCGTATCTGTGTCCTCCATGGCCTCAGCTTCGCTTGTTGGCTGGGGGCAGATGTGTCTGTGTCCTCCATGACCTCAGCTTGGCTTGTTGGGGCAGATGTGTCTGTGTTCTGCATGACCTCAGCTTGGCTTGTTGGCTGGGGGCAGATGTGTCTGTGTTTTCCATGACCTCAGCTTAGCTTGTTGGCTGGGGCAGATCAGTATCCACCATGGTCTGAGCTTGGCTTGTTGGCTGGGGCCCTCCATGACCTCAGCTTGGCTTGTTGGCTGGGGCAGATGTGTCTGTGTCCTCCATGACCTCAGCTTGGCTGTTGGCTGGGGCAGATGTGTCTGTGTCCTCCATGACCTCAGCTTGGCTTGTTGGCTGGGGCATATGTGTCTGTGTCCTCCATGACCTCAGCTTGGCTTGTTGGCTGGGGCAGATGTGTCTGTGTCCTCCATGGCCTCAGCTTGATTTGTTGGCTGGGGGCAGATGTGTCTGTGTCCTTCATGGCTTCAGCTTGGCTTGTTGGGGCAGATGTGTCTGTATCCTCCATGGCCTCAGCTTGATTTGTTGGGGCAGATGTGTCTTTGTCCTCCATGACCTCAGCTTGGCTTGTTGGGGCAGATGTGTCTGTGTCCTCCGTGACCTCAGCTTGGCTTGTTGGCTGGGGGCAGATGTGTCTGTGTCCTCCATGGCCTCAACTTGGGTTGTTGGCTGAGGGCAGATGTGTCTGTGTTCTCCATGGTCTCTGCTTGGCTTGTTGGCTGGGGCAGATGTGTCTGTGTCCTCCATGGCCTCAGCTTGGCTTGTTGGCTGGGGCAGATGTGTCTGTGTCCTCCATGACCTCAGCTGGCTTGTTGGGGCAGATGTGTCTGTGTCCCCCATGGCCTCAGCTTGGCTTGTTGGGGCAGATGCGTCTGTGTCCTCCATGACCACTGCTTGGCTTGTTGGCTTGGACAGATGTGTCTGTGTTCTCCATGACCTCAGCTTGGTTTGTTGAGGCAGATGTGTCTGTGTCCTCCATGGTCTCAGCTTGGCTTGTTGGCTGGGGCAGATGTGTCTGTGTTCTGCATGACCTTAGCTTGGCTTGTTGGCTGGGGGCAGATGTGTCTGTGTCCTCCATGACCTCAGCATAGCTTGTTGGCTGGGGCAGATGTGTCGGTGTTCTCCATGGCCTCAGCTTGGCTTGCCGGAAGCAACCCCAGCCTCGCTTGGCTGCTCTATGGCAGGTTTCCCTTTCCTTTCTTTGTTCTCTTGTTTTTCTCTTGCCTTCCTGTGAAGTAGGGGGAAGGGAACGAGGGGTGTGTGTGTGTGTGTGTGTGTGTGCGCGCGCGTGCGCGCGCGCGCGCTGTGATGTACCCATAGAAGCAATCCAGTATCACAAAAATTTTCTATGGGATACATCCACAAACTTGCAAGTCATATTCTTTTCACCTTCTCTCAAACCCCCCCCCCCCCCCCCCCCCCCCCCCCCCCATTCCCCACTCCATCTCTCATGGTCATGAGTTTATTGGCTGTGGGTAGAGAGCTCACAAAGTATTTTGAGATACCCCTCATCACACACCCCAACCCCCCACTCCCCCACCCACCCCCCATTTCATGCATGCATTTCGCTTGCGTACTGACAGGGCAGCACTCTGGGTGCAGTCGTTACAGCATGCTGTCTCAGCTGAAGTCACCGGTGCGTGTGACTTGGCCTTTCCATGCTGCTGTCTGCTGGTCTGTCTCCCCAGTGACCCGCCAGTTAGACCGCATGGTGAAGGACCAATTTGCCTGTGGTCACTTGATCCCTCAGCCACGTGGCCAGGTCAGACTTCAGTATGTGATGGTGGTTCGTCACAGCAGACTGTTCATGTGTTAGCTGCCAGACCATCTGTGGTTGGTGGGTCAGCGAGGTCTGCAGACAGGACGCATTCCCATGTTAAGGGGAGATGCCTCTTGTACACACCACATGAACTGACAGAGCTGCCAGGCTACCTGTTAATAACTTGGACAAGCTGACCAACATACACATCGGAAATGATTCACCCCTTGGTCTCCCTTTCACCTGCCCCCTCTCCTACTGTCCTCCTGCTCTCTCTCTCCCACCACAAAGACGAACATGCTAGCTAAGGGGTTTAAACCAGATTTTGCTGTCTTTTGCTTAGCCTCAAGTAGTAAGAAGGTTATGACAAAAGTGATAAATAAATGAATAAAGAAATAAAAGGCAGACAAAACCTATTCATGCATGAAACAGTGCATTTTGTGTATACCTTTGTTGTTCTCAGTATTAAAGAGGAGAGAGAAGGAATTTTGTTGGGGAGGAGAGGGGGGACCAAAACATTTTCACTCTAAGAATTTTGAAAGCGACATTGAGTGTATCAAAACAAACAGTTAAAGTGAACATGAATACTTACTTGTTCCATTGTTCTTTAGAGAATATGGTTCCAGTTGTAAAGAATTTTCTTCTGTTGTGTGTTGTGCAAGTTCCTTGTTGAGAATTTTTCGTTTGCTTGTGGAACTTCGGAGATGGTCTGCCTGACTTTATGTTGTGTTCTGTTCTCTCTCTGGTCTCTCTGACGTATTACCTTCACTGTTTATGTTCATTTATGTTCTAGTCATCCCCAATATTTGCAAGCAGCAGTCATTATTCATTATCTACATATAACCATTCCTTATCTTCAGAGCCTCTGACCTTTTTTTTTCCCCCCTCCTTCATTTAAAAAAAAAAAAAATCAGCACTTGTTTTTTTCGTAGGGATATTTTTGGTTTTGTTTTCAGTTTCTTTTATTTCTTTATATTCAACTAATTTCTTACATACATTTTTTTTTTCCTCAAATAAAAAGAAACCTCACTGACTTGGAATATTATTTATGCTTATTAGTTCGGTTCATTTGTTGTCTTGGTTTTACAAAGAAGCCATCATCCTAACAGGGTTTTTTTTTTTTCTCTCTCCTTCTGTGCTTGCGTGCGTGTGCCTCATCAGGATTTTGAGGTAAAGAAACAGCGAGTGATTGTCCATTAACTGTACGTTTGACTGACTGCCCGGTCAGCCTGTGCTGGCGGGCAGTGTAGCGTGGATCTAAGTTATAGACCAGTTGTCTAATCTGTGGTAACACTGCCCGGCAGTAGCGGCCATCTCTCAAGTTCTTTTTGTTCTGCTGTCCTCTTTTTTTCCCCCACCTTGATTTCTTACGTTTTGCTGATATATTGGCCTTTCAGTTGTCCGGTTTCTGTTGTTCTGCCTTGGTTCAAACGTAAATTGTGTTTTGGGTTTTTTTTTTTTTTTTTCAGAGTCAGACTGTGTTGTGATGTGTGTCAGAATTATTTTTTTTTAGTTAGTTTTTTGTGTGTGTGTGTGAGTTTGTGTTTTTTTTTTGTGTGTGTGTGTATGTGTGTGTGTAAGAGTGTGTTTTCCCCTCAATTTCTTTGTAGCTCAGATGATGATCTGTGCTTTTGATGTTTAGGTGGCTTGTTGTGCTTTGGAGTAAATGTGATGAGTGCTACTGTTATATATCATTTTTATCTCACTGTATGTGTGTGTGTGTGTGTGTGTGTGTGTGTGTGTGTGAATGAAAAGGTGTAAACGGAATGCTTCCCATGTGTCTTAATATGCAATGAGTGCTCGTGGTTGAAATTAGTAGACTAGATTTTTTGTGTTGATGTTGTTTCATCTCTTGTTTGTCACTTTTTTCTTTCTTTTCTTTTATATATATGTATATGTATGTATATATATATATATATATATATATATATATATATATAAATTTCTTTTTTATGATAATGATGATTTGATTATTTCTGTGTTCTATTATCATTAAAGAAAATGTGCCTGCTCATACATATTTGCTATTTTAAGTATTTGTTATTCAAGTTGTAGTTTTTGAGATTTTATATCCTTGTTTTTTTTTTTTTTTTTGTTTTTTTTCTCTGCGTATAGAAAATGCATTTGAATCACATGGTTTTTGTGTATGTTTGTATGATTCCATGCATATGTTTTTTTTTTTAATTGTTATTATTATCTTACTTCTCCTCCCCCCTTTTACCATTTTTAAGCTCTAAAGAAGTGCAGTACTTTACAAAATACATGAAGTGATAGTGGTATTGCATAATGTGAGGGGAAGATCAGTGTTACATAATGTTAGGGGGAAGATCAGTATTACATTATGTGAAGAGAAGATCAGGGGTTTACTTAGTTTCTTTTTTTCAGTTTGCAAATATGTTTGAATCTTATTTTAATGAAAAGAATGTTCAGTGTGATGCTCTTACAGATGATATATCTTGTTGTAACTGCTATAACTTCATTACTTGTATGTTTTTTTTTATGTTGATATTTTCCTTTCTTGTTATAACCATGTCCACTCTCGAGTGGATGTCACGTTTTCTCATTTATGTTAGAGTTATGTTTTCTCCACATTTTCGTTTCAGTCATTTATTGAGCTAAGTCGTATCAGGAAATTTTTCACACTGAAGGGAGGAATATTTGTGCTAGAAGAATTTGGTAAGAGCTGCCATGATTTTACCTATTCTTTTATTACTACCTTGCCTCTCCATATTTCTTCCTCTGGTGGTCCTGTATGGCTTTCTGTTTGTTTCCATATGACATGGTTTGTGCATATTGTTTTCTTCCCTCCTGCATGCGGTGTTGTGTAGTTGTAACAACCTGTACTCGCTTTTCTGTTTCATCCACTTCCGACACTCTAACCTTGTTGGGCAGTGATCAAAGTAATGACGTTTTTATCTTGGGGGGGGGGGGGGGGGGGGGGGGGGGGGGATTATTTGTGAACTTCTAATGCAGTCTTTCAAAGCTATTGCTGCAGATGTAAGAGACAAGAAAAATGTAAATCAGAAGTCTTTTGTATGCTGTGGATTTTATTTCATGGTAGGGTTAACTGTAAAGTTACTGTATACTACGCAAACTTATTTATCTTTTAGAAGAAGTCAAATTACATGTTTAAACCAAAGTTTGAATAAAGTTGTTTTGATGAAAAGTTATGGGACTGTAGGGTGGAGAAGCAAAGTAAGTTGTATTCACAGGGGAGATCAGTGCCCAACGCTGTTGTAACTCTGTGCCTTGTAACCATATTGTGGAGTGTTCCTACCTTGGGTTGCCTGTCTGTGTCTGTCTGTCTGGTGGTGAGATGGCCATTACGTGTGAGAGGGTGCAACCAGTATTAACTTTGTGATTCATTATGTATGGTTACATGGTTTCCATTTGTTAACATCATTTATTTAATTGTATTCAGAAGCGTGCAGCTGGCTGAAAAGTACTGGATACACTTGCATCGCCTC
Source organism: Conus betulinus (assembly GCA_016801955.1). NCBI lineage: Eukaryota > Metazoa > Mollusca > Gastropoda > Neogastropoda > Conidae > Conus > Conus betulinus. The sequence goes on along the minus strand of JADBJO010001239.1, from coordinate 178,882 downwards.
TGTGTACCATAGAGTTGACCTGTTTTAACTCCGGTTCTGTTGTGGTTTGGTATCTATTTCATTCATTTTCATTCATGAGCTACAAATTAATGCCCACTTGTTTTTTAACTCTTTTTCTTTCTGAAAGGATTGAATGCAGTGATGTTAGAATTGGAATGATTGGGTTTTTTTTTTTTTAATGTACTAATTTTCATTTCTTAAAATTGGACTCGGTGAAGCTAGACTTGTGAAGGATGTGGATTGAAGCTGAAGGCAAATCTATTAGAATCAGGCACTGACAATTGTCATCAGCAACGTGAGGGGTAACAAGACTGCTAGAATTTCCACTGCTAGGATTTCGATCATGTGGAAAGCAGAACACAGGAGAGGAAAGGTGCTGATTCATTGAGTGCAGTAGGGAGAGAGGAAAAAAAGGGAGATGGTGGGGTGGGGTGGGATGGAGAGAGTGGCACATGACCTTTCCGTGCCAGTTTGTCAATGTGCGAGTTGTCCCACCTTGTAAATTGATCTGATACTACTTCTGGCCTTGACTGAAGTGGAGTTGTGTTTTACAGTTTCCAGTCCTCTTTCTTGACATTTTGAAGGAGCAAGCTAGAATTTGTGTCACTGATGCTGCCATTTGGAAACAGAGATTCACCTGATATTTTCACATCCATTAGAGGCACAGTTCTTTGCATTGTATATTTAATCATCAGCTTTGGTTGTCAAATGTGTTATAGTACTCAAAGGAGACCAAGCACAGTCCTTGTGAAAATACGGTTATTGAAAGTATTATCGATTGGACTTGATGCTAAGCGCTTCACTAAAAGGAAAATTCCCAAAGACGGCAAGAAGCAACATCAAGAATTAACGCAAAATGACATTGAAGTTTGTTTTGATTCCTCTAGATAAGTCATTATCATCTTTGCATGATGGCATTATTTTCAAGAAGGGTTCTCTGAGTACAAGCAGTTCAAAAACTGAAAAGCTTCTCGCAGATGGATAAAATGACTTCTGTCAACTTGGTTTACATGTTGTTTGTCCAATGGCAGAATGATGATTTGGGGGGGGGGGGGGGGGGGGGGGGGGGGGGGGGGGGGGAATCTATGTAGCAACAAAACCTTTTGAATAGGAGAGAGAAAAAAAAATTGGGAGATGGGGGTTTGTGTGGGATGGAGAGTGTCCTAGGAGGAGATGGGGGTTGTGTGGGATGGAGAGTGTCCTAGGAGGAGATGGGGGTTGTGTGGGATGGAGAGAGTCCTAGGAGGAGATGGGGGTTGTGTGTGGGATGGAGAGTGTCCTTGGAGGAGATGGGGGGTTGTGTGGGATGGAGAGTGTCCTAGGAGGAGATGGGGGGGTTTGTGTGGGATGGAGAGTGTCCTAGGAGGAGATGGGGGTTGTGTGGGATGGAGAGTGTCCTAGGAGGAGATGGGGGTGTGTGGGATTGAGAGTGTCCTAGGAGGAGATGGGGGTTGTGTGGGATGGAGAGTGTCCTAGGAGGAGATGGGGGGTTTGTATGGATGGAGAGTGTCCTAGGAGGAGATGGGGGGGGTTTGTGGGATGGAGAGTGTCCTAGGGAGGAGATGGGGGTTTGCGTGGGATGGAGAGTGTCCTAGGAGGAGATGGGGGTTTGTATGGGATGGAGAGTGTCCTAGGAGGAGATGGGGGTTGTGTGGGATGAGAGTGTGCTAGGAGGAGATGGGGGTTTGTGTGGGATGGAGAGTGACCTAGGAGGAGATGGGGGGTTTGTATGGGATGGAGAGTGTCCTAGGACACTGAAAAATCTGCAGTAGAACAAAAGATCTCTGATCTTCAGGATATACCCACGTCTCAACAGACTGATAGATATACTACAGTAGTACAGTCATTCTTTATTCGCCATGGCAACATCACTCCAGTGCTTTACATGTGTCTGAAGAAGACAGTTTTATTGTTTTGAATTCAACTCTGCTTTTGGATCATAGCACTTTAATGTGGTGCGTGATCTTTGAGAAGAGAGATGACATGTTATCTTGGTGTAGAATTTGTTCATTACATACCACCTATGACACTGCATCTTGCCAGGTAACTTCTGGTGAGAATATGGACACTTGTCACTGGATGTGAACATTTGGCGGCTCTGCTGGATGGCTTTCAGAAGCTGTTGATGTTGGTATTATGGAGCAGAAAAGAAACATTACTGGGCCACTCCCAGTGCATTGTTTAATGTCGCTGCTTGTAGATACCTCCTGCTGTGGAAGAAATGGCACACCAGTTAGACGGCATATTTGTAGACTGCCATCAGGATTCAGGATTTATTGCAGACGTACATTTACATGGAGAAAACTGAAAAAAAACAGTCTCGTACACTGAAAGACCCAGGTATACATGAAAAGTGTACAGCCACCTCATTATCTTGCTGGATGTAATTTAGAAGATCACCTGATTCAAAACATGGCTGAATATGCACTCTGTATTTCAACACATATTCTCTCTCACACACTCTCTCTCTCTCTCTCTCTCTCTCTCACACACACACACACACACACACACACACACACACACACACACACACACACACACACACACACACACACACCACACACACACTCTTTAATTAAAGTATCATTTTAGCTTTGAGTGTCTGATCAGTTAATGTGCATCAGTGTCACAAGGGGATCATTGCATCAACTTTTTTGTGTCATATTAGGACAGTCTTTTTTCCAGACGTATTGATCTTCATCTGAACAGTCCTGTTTCATGTTTTTATTCTATGGCAAACGTCTGGTTTTCCATATCATCCTTCAGCTCTTCAATAATGCCATTGACTTCATCACATTTGTTGTTTATTCATTATAGTTTATGATTTGTAATCAAAATTAATGTTGCGTTGTGTTATGCATGCTGCATCCTTTGTGTTTGTCTCTTCTGTTTTTTTTTTTTCCTTCTTCAGCTAAGACTTTTTCGCTTGTTCAGTGTGATGTTTTTGTCATGGGTTTTCTGTCTCCTAGTTGTGTTTTATTTAAAAAGTTTGAGAAGAGAATTCAGTAATGAGCAAAAACCTGTGTGTCTTACGACAAGGTGAATATTATTTTGTTGCTAGCTGAGAATTAAAGGAATGAAGTGTAGGCAGTACACATGTCGAATGAGCATGCAGCAAGTGCCTATACACAGATGTAGGAGCTTGTTTAACATCTCTGCATGTTTACCCGTCTGAATTTGTTCTCCCTCCACACAGTGCCAGCATTGTAAATAAAATGGCTTTTTGGGGGATTTGTTTTTCAGTATTGTAAAGACATTTTAGGAACAGTAAATGCAAGGACAGTATCTTTTAATTGTGTAGACTGAGGCAGTGTTTAGGTATAGAAATGGAATTACTTTTATTCAAAAACAGTTTGTTCCACTGCACCCTTCACTCTTATCTTGGCTTGCAGTGTATTGCATGCTCACTCCCAATCACCTGGAACAGTGGTATGGCATCACGCTTCTCTCCTGATGCTACATTCAACAAATTCAAATTGTCATCAAGCATTCGAGTTGTAGGAAATGTAGCAGTTTTCTGTCTCTTGCAGTTAGGAAACAAACCTGTTGACTTCTCACATTTACTTGATCTGCAGCCCGTATATACACCCCCTCTCCTGTGCAGTGCAAGAATGCAGGCACAGAAAATAGATCCCCACATGCATGATGCTTGCTTGATAAGTAGACTGTCTTTTGGAGGATCCACAGAAGAATCGGTGTGGGCCAGCTAGATGACACTAGCCTTAAAGATTTTAGCTGTATCTGAGAAGCCAGAAATGATAGGCAAGTAGTAACATGTCACCCATTAAGTTCAAGGCCAGATTTCTGCCAGTCCTTTCTGTTAAGTGGTGTGCCTTTTGGAGATGAGGGACTGTTGGAGGTCATTGTGTTCCGGGATCAGTCACTTGGCTACAGTTCTCAACAGTCTGATCCCTCTTTGCCAGGCAGTAGCATACATTATGCTCCTGTTGGAGGTAATATTCCTGTTTTGGGTCTGCTGAAGGAGTTGAGGTTTGCTCAGAGTGTTGTACAATGCGCTCCTTTCTGTCTTCTCTACTCCCTCTTTGTTTCAAGCCCGTCAGAGAGCCTTGTCAGTAATGGAGAAATTATACCTCTGAGATTCAGGCCTTCTTCTCCCATCCTCCCTCCTGTAATTCTTCACCGCCTTTTCTTCTCTTTTTTCAACTTTTTTTTTCGTTCTCTGCTTCTGAAATAATGTGTTATATGGAGATAGTGTTGGCGGTGCTGTGATGGTTGTAAAGTCATGGTTTACAGTCTTTCCCTTGTCCTGCTGTAAGGAAAAGTGTGCTTGCATACATTCCTATGTTGTCTGAACTCATGGCTCTTCTTTACATGACGGTGCTTTATAACACGGTAAAAAACTGAATTCGTTTCATCTTGTAATGTCCTATCTTTGGGTTGATGAGTTCAGTGGGTGACAGATACATTTTCACAGATTTGCCTACATTGTTTCAGGCCATTGAGAGAGTTTCTGTTGGCTGGTTGGTCTGTTTTTGCTTTGCATTCAGAAGCGTAGGATTGAATGTGAGAGAAAGGAATGAAATGTAGTCAGTTAATTTTTTTGGTATGAATTGCACTCTTTTGATGTGTTCTTTCTTTCTCAAGATACTGAGAATGTGATACCAGTTTCTGTTTGGAAGCATATTTAAAACAATCTTTCTGCCTTTATTCATTAACAGCTGTTTGTATTCAAACAGTGGCATTACTGGCCTGAAGAACAAGCATATTTTTGAAAACAACACCATTTAATGTTGAGGGGTTTAATGAAGAGGACCCATGGTTGGTTTATAATGTGAAATGGCAGAAGTGTATTATGAATATGTACAGTAAACATACCAAAGTGAAACTGCAGAGGTAGATAATGAATGTAGCATTGATTACATGTGCTGAATTAGAAGAGGTGTGCAGTGAATTAACTTTGGTGACATCACCTGGAAATGGCAGAGGTGTGTGATCGTGGTGAATGCACTAATATAAAATGGTAAAGATGAACATGACGATGACTACTTCAGAGGGAAATGGCAGAGACATCGATATAGAAAAGAGCTAAATTGAAAGTATTTTTGCACTTCAGGATAAGGACAGGTTTGCTGGTCAGTGTGACAGCAGCTTAAGGTTGACAGCTCAAGTGAGGGAGCATCCAAAAGGATTACAACACCAACAGTATTTCAACAACAAAAGATGGAAGATGATGTGCCTCAGAATCCTTTACTGTTTTTGATTTTTTAGAAATGTACTTCATGGCCGTTTTTCCTCTCCCACCCCTCCCCTTCCCCTTCTACTACTTCTTTATTTTGTTTGTTTGTTTTGTTCTTTTTTTTTTTATTTATTAAGTCTGCGCAAGAGTACACTAAAACATCGGTTCTGAATCTTCATGTCTTTTAAAAGTGGCAATTGAAGATGGACGTTGGCAATGGATGCATAAAAGAAATGTAAGGTTTGCAGCTGGGAGAACAAAAAATATCGCTTGAAAAAAGTATAAGAAGAACCTCCTCATTTCTCAGTTGTATAATTTTTTGTAGTGATTTTATGTTGAGTTGGAGAAAAGAAAAAATCGTTTTCTTGTGATTACTCTTCATGATACATTTCAGTGCAAAGGTTAGATGTTCATGTGGCTTCTTGTCAACTCGTCCCATCTGCTGATAATTTGTGTTCTGTGCCTGCTGTGTTTGTCATTGTGTCATTAGCCCATCATCCCCAGACAGCTGGACCAACCATAGTACAAAGTATATTCACACAAACTGTTCGGCCAGCTGCACCCTGGATCATAGGAATGGCAGGGGTTCTAGTAGCCAGCTATTATTATCACATGTAATGTTTTCAGTCATTGAGATAAATTTGCTGTGCGTAATTTCAGCTATAGTCCTTTTTTGTTGTTTTTTTTTTATGTATGCTTTGTGAATGGTATGGGGCTGAGGGCTAAAACATTTGATCAAGTTGTATTTTTGCTTGTTTGATTATCGTGCCATGAATGTAGAATCTGTGTGTGTTTCCTTCCGTGGGCTTTTCTGTACAGAGGTTGCATTTTAAAGCATGTTTCTCTTTGGGTCATATGGGTAGCATGAAAAAAAAAGGGGGATTTTAGTTAGCATGAGTTTTTAATTTCTGTTTTCTTAAAAAAAAAATCATTTAATTGAAAAAAAAAATACTGGTGTTGGAATATTTCTTTTATGGTTTTCACGGCACTTTTTTTTTTCTTAAATAACAATGTCATTTATGTAAAGAATTGCCATTTCAATTTTGTGCTGCAGCATGTGTGCACACTCCTGTGCACATGCATACACACACACATGCACGCGCGCACACACACACACACACACACACACACACACACACACACACACACACACACACACACACACACACACACACACACACACTGTCTCTCTCTCTCTCTCTCAGTCTCTCTCTCATTCGCTCTTTCCCTCTCTCTCCTCTCTCTCTCTCTCTCTCTCTCTCTCTCTCTCTCTCTCTCTCTCAAACATATGGGTTGTTCTCCCAAGCTTGGAACCAATAAATGACATTGTTAAAAAGATTTTTTGAAAAAGCATGTGCTGATTTAAACTCTTTTTGTGTTTTTCTGAAAGGTGCATGTATACTTAGGGATGAGATGGACATTTGTCATTAATAAGGTCAAATATATATGCCAGAGCTACGTTCATAAGTGAAAATTGGGGTGAGATGGACAGACCAAAACATGGGAAGGATTTTGACTGTTAGGTATATCTGTATATTGAGGAAATTTGTTTCTGTCAGCGAGTTGATAAACTGCCAAGAGCAGACAAACCTCAACACATAAAAGAAAACATAACACCAAAAGGGGGCATGTTATCATGGAATTAAGAAAACATGGAATTAGAAAAACAAACAAAAACTCCATACACACTTCGCATAAAATAAGGTTATGCAGAATCAGTTTTTCTGTGATTTCTGCCTTTTCTATGCAAACACATGTCCAGTATCTTCTTATTTCATATCATTTTTGGTGTAAAGATAAATGCGTGTACTTCACAGATATGACATGTTTGACAGAAAGATGATTGATTTGATAGAATCATATTTGAAAGATAGAAGGTTGGATAGGCAGTTGAATGCATTTTATTCAAAAATGGATGAGCCAAAATATGAGAACTGAAGTTGAAGTATACAGTCAAAGTATACAGTCAAGTGTGCTTTACCCAAATACAGGTGAGCTAAAATTCTGGAAAGTGATTGAAGGTTAAACATAAAGTCAGGTGCATGGTACCTGAAAATGGATGTTAGAGTTTTCAGTACTGAAGTTTTGGATATACAAGCAGTGCACATTACCCGAAAATTGATAGCTGAAACTTGAAAGCGAAGTTGGGATATACAGAGTTTGATCCCAAAATAATGAAGTTGAAATACTGAAGTTTTGGATATATTTGAGCGCACCCTAAACTCGACCAACCAAAATTGATGGTGCTATTGGAACATGATAAATTGTTGAGCATGAAAGCGAAGTCCAACTCCAAGGGATATACACACAAGGTCACTTGATCCCAAAATAATGAAGTTGAAATACTGGTACTGAAGTTAGGATATGCATTTGAGCGTACTTTACCCTAAATCGAACAACCAAAATTCAGGTGCTATTGGAACATGATAAAGAGTTGAGCATGCCTTACCTGAAGACAGACAAGTCCAACTCCAAGTCCTGAAGTTTGGATATACAGTCAAGTGCACCTTACCCAAAACTAAATCAGCCAAAATTCCTAAACTGAAGATTGCATATATGATTGAGTGCACTTTATGTGGAAATTGATGTGCCAGAGTTTCTTTGACTGAAATTCAAATGTACAGTCAAGTGTGTCGTGCCCGAAAATCAGATAAGTAAAAAAAATTCTGGTATAAGAGTTTGGATATATAGTCAAGTGCACTTTACCCCATAATGGATAAGCCAGAATTGTGCTGTTTAAGGCTATACATGGTCAAGTATGCTTTACTTGAAAACAGAAAAGCTAGAATTAGGGTACTAAGTGAAGAAATATAGTCAAGCACTTGTTGCTCCCAAAAGGGAAAGCCAAATTCTGCTCTAAAATTTGGATATACAGTCAAGTACACTTCACCTGAAATGGATGAGCCAAAATTCTGATGAACACTAGTGGACTGACTTGTCCCTGCACCATTATTTTTGCCCAACACCAAATCTCTGGTCAGTCCAAAATTCGGCCTATTTTAGACAAGTGTTTGTGAGCCGTCTGTTTACATTTAAGTGCACCTGACTGTGCACATGAATATGCAAGTAGAGGAATGGAAATGAACACATGTAAACTCTAGTGAACCATTGTTGTAAAATCCACTCAGTGTACACGCTTTGTTTGCTTAGTTTGCATACAGGAGAGTCAAAAGTGTGATTGCAAGCAGTATGTCACACTTTCCTGGCATCATTTTCTCCTGTAATTAAGTAATTAAGAGAAAGTGTTTAACAACATATGTTCAAATGATATTCTGTAAGGTGAAGGTGTAAAGAATTTTTTTTTTTGTATGGCACTTTGTATTTCAAAGTGAAGCTGATATTTGGTACTCTGTGTGACAACAGAAAACAGAAATGCAGAACAGTGTGTCAGTGCCATGATTGGTTCCACTGTTGGAGAGTGACCCATCCACACACACACACACACACACACACACACTCTCTCTCTCTCTCTGTCTCTCTCTCTGTGTCTGTCTGTCTGTCTGTCTGTCTGTCTGTCTGTCTCTCTCTCTCTCTCTCTCTCTCTCTCTCATACACACATACTTTTCCTGTACCCCAAAGTACGGATATCATGGACACACATTCTCTCACTGCATCCAAATGTACTGATATCACGGATACACAAGCATAGATGCAGGCATACACAATATCAGACACAGGTATGCACATATGTTCATAAACACATATGCACACAAGCACACTTGCACATGCACATGCATGCGCGCTCATGCAGACAGACAGACAGACAGACACACACACACACACACACACACACACACACACACACACACACACACACACACACACACACACACACACAAGAGCATCCTCACAAAGAGCAATTTGAATTAAAGAAAAAAAAAACATCGAGTTCAAACTTTATCATTGCATATTGTAAGAAAAAATAACAAAAACAAGTATTGGTTTGTTTATTAAGTAAAGAATAGAGCTTGTTCATTTGTATGCAGAAGACAATAACAGGATGTTTATATATCTTTTGCCTACAAGATCTGTTTTCTAAAAGTTAAGCTGTGACTGAGCAATTTTGCAAGTGTCATATTTTTTGATGCTGTAAAAATGTTACTTGTTCAGAACAAGCATCAGAGAAATATCAGCTGAAGTATTGTGTTTCATCTTGTAACAGATTGATTACATTAAATGTTGAAGGCAATAGATCTTATGGTCAATACAGTATGTATGAGAGAGAGAGAGAGAGAGAGAGAGAGAGAGAGAGAGAGAGAGAGAGAGAGAGAGACTGATTTATTTTTTGAACCACATATTATCGTTAAAGCCTTTCAGTGCATTTTTAACTGTCTTAAGACATGATTGCTAGTACTCTTTTAAAGAAAAAAAAATCTCTCTCTCTCTCTCTCTCTCTCTCTCTCTCTCTCTCTCTCTCTCTCTCTTGCTGTCATTTCATTTTGCTTCCCCTCTTGTTTTGATTCTCATCTTTGCATTTTTAAAACCATACATCTTGACCACTTTTATTTCCATGATATCATTCTTTACTACCCGGCTTTCTGCACTGTTGTTTCAGATTCCAAAACCAAGCAAGTAATTCAGCACAAATTCAAATCCAGTATGGTGAGTAGATAAAACTTTTACCCGCCATCTTTTTCTTCCTTGTTTTAAAACTTATATCTCATGTCTGTGTATAGATACATATATATAACCAAATATTCTTTTGGTATTCTCCTAGCCTTCCTAGGCCCCTCAAACTTCCTTTCTTGGGGATATACTTTAGAAGTACAAGCAGAGGGAAAGCCATAGTTTGATGGGGGAACGGAGGGACTTGTTCATGAAGTGGCTGTTGTTGGGATCTTTCGGGGGGTAAACAGGTGCTCGTTTGGTGGGCGGAATGTTCTGTTCATGATCTTAATAGAACAGGAGATCCAACAAATTGGTCAGACAGCATTTAAGCAAATGATGAAGCAGCAAGTGTTTGCTTCTCTACGCACTGGAAGATGTGTTCCAGCATGGTTGCTAATGGAGGATGAGAGAAAGCCTAGATAATTTAAAAACAGTTCACCTTGAAATGTTTAACAAGTTTAAAACACACTGGTGAAAGTTTTCCGGTATTGTCTTCTCAAGATGCCAGCAAGTAATGAAGCATCAAGCTTGCGAATAGTAACACTGTCAGACACATGCAGTTGCGACTAAGGACCCATAAACAGAAGTTGGTACTCGCTTTGCTGATTGTGAGTTCCTTACCAGCGCAGCTTTGTCCTCTTGCATTAGAGTGTTTCCTTTTTTTAGTTAAATTTTGGCTGGTTATCCTCTTGGAATAGAGTGCTTTCTTTGATTATATTTCAGCTGGTTACCCTTGTAGATAAGAGTGAATTTTTCAGTTGAATTTACCATCTTGGAATAGGGTTGCTTTTTTTTTTTAGGTATATTATGGTGATTTATGAGCTCTCATCCCCAACATGTGTCACATAGTGGTTGGATTGAATAAGCACAGTCATAACACTTTCCACAGTCAAGGGAATATGCCCAGAAAAGAAGAATGCTAACAGTTTGGTCAGCACAATTGAATTGATTTGTCCCAACAACATTTAAAGCTATCCAGGATTTAAGCTATGTGAAATTTGATTACCTGATTGATTGAAAAAAAAAAACCCATTTTGAGTGCACTTGACTGCAAGTATTGCAAGACATTGCAATTGTAAACCCCAATCCATGGTTTCAGATATGAAATTTTTTTTTTCCTTCACTCCCACCTCCATGTTTCAAGGTTAAAAAAAATTCCAGCCATGATAAAAATACTGTTTTAAATCTCCAAAGGGAATTTTCATGCTTAGGCTCCCAGTCCCATGCAGGCCTGTTACATCTTGTTTGGAATCGGACAAATTCAAACTTCAGCAGTTTTTTTTTTTTCTCCTTTCATTATTTTTTAGTAGTGTCAGAGTTGCCATAAAGCTTCTGTGTAGAAAAACATTACTTCCCTTCAACAGCTTGTTTTGAGGTCCATTTTTCTTTTTTTTTTTTTGCTCTTAACTGTACCACATTTACAGCCACAAAAAGGCTCCCCTCTTCCACTTACAGGCTTTTTATTTATGTACTTATTTTTATAATTTTTCAAAATCCATAGAGGTTGTTGATGAGAATTTACCTCGTAACAACACGTTCTGCATGGCCTGTTTTAAAGCTACAAAGTAATTATTCCATCTTTCGACGGTTAGTGTAAAATCTGTACAGTAATTTAATAAGGTAGATATAATATATGGTTTATTACAACTTGGTAGGAGGAAGAATTTGTATACCTACACAAAATAAACTTATTACTCTGATTACACAAAACATGCACTTTAGTCGTCTAGCACAAGGGGAACACACAATGAAATTCAACTATTGTTCTTTATTGGTCTAACAAGACGATGCCTACCAAGCATTTTCAGCTTTAGAGTTGTTACTACGCATGTTTCTTTTTTCATTATTCAATAGCAAGAAGAGAACAAATACCACAACCATACATATATTCCTCCATGTTGTTGTACATAATATATATAGCATACTTACTTTCTATCTGTATGATGTAGTGCACTTTTAATTTGCGTATTTTGTGATTTAATGTCCATTTGCATGAGTTTCATTGATAACGTCTTTGTTATTGTGTTCTTTTTTGTTTTTAGTTGTCAGTTTTCATCCCTTTTTCTCAGTTATATCGGTCACCTTTGGGTTTGATTTGTTTTATGTATTTTTAGGCTGAGGCATAGAAAGTATGTTGTGCTGTGTCTTATTGGATGCGAGTGTTAGGGTGTTGTTGAAGAAAGCAGGTGTTTTAGAGATTGCTTTGACTTTGAGGGTAGTAATGTCGTAGATTGTGTCTTGTAGACATCTGTGCTCATAGGGATGAAAATGCTCTGTGTGTGTGTGTGTGTGTGAGAGAGAGAGAGAGAGAGAGAGAGAGAGAGAGAGAGAGAGGGGGGGGGAAGGCAAGGAGGGTAATGTATGTTGGGAGGAAGGGTGTAGAGAGGGAAGGAGAGAGAGAGAGAGACACACACGCACAGAGATAGATTTGGTCAGAGTCTGTGAAGTGTCCTTAAGAAGGCTCATGATGCCCATTTCAACTTCAGATGTTTCCTTTCTGGCCATTGTGTCCATTGCTGATTCTTCTTGCTTTCAGCTTCACGGGTGAGGGATATTTCTGTGCAAAGTTTTGTGCCTCTTCCTCACTGTTTGTGTCTCAGTCAGTCACCTGATTATAGAACACATGCCATTTGTGGTCACAGTGCACTGAACATAGTGGTTTCATTCAGATTGTGGCCTCAGTCCACAAATCCCACATCATTTGTTTAATAATGTTTATTTGGTACCCAAAATTGGGTAAAGGGTGTTCAGTTAGGAATGGGATGTAAAAGGCTTCAGGGTTCAGGAGTAGCGCTATGAGGCTGGCACCAAATCATCTTTTCTTTGCTTCATGACCTTCCCTGATCCTGTTGAGGAACAGGCAGCCACTGACAGCTGGAGTGGGATGACTAGTTTGAGTGAGGGCATGAACTGGCTGACCCATGTCCAGTCATGTCTAATGTGCGTTTCACTGCTCTCATAAATCCCCCGATCCAAAATTGTAGTATGGTCAATGTCTTTGGCTCTTCAGTGTGTGTAGAAATGTAGAAATGGAAGCGTGTGTGCATTTGGTGTGGTTTTTGTTTTGTAGCCAGATCGCATATGGAAGAAATTCTTAAGTGAGGCAAGGATAGTTGAGTAGTAGATTATGAGTATGGAAGCAGTTTTTGCTCCTGTGGTGAAACTATTGTATCTCCATGTAACCACAAGCAGCATTTGTTTTGTCATGGGAGCAGAAATTGCTTTTCCAAATACTTACCTTTATGAATGAGTGGTGATACTGTGGCTGTTTTCATACCATTCAAATTTTAGCAACACTGTTTTGTTTTCTTTCTAATGTTCTTCATATCATAAGTTCATTTCTCTGTTGATGATGGCAATGAAGATTATGACATAATTATTGTTCACAGCTTTTAGCTGTTCATGTGTGGTGGAGTACAAGAGGGGTTTTTTTGTTTTTCATTTGACTTAGTGCATGAATTGTTATTTATTAAGATGTTTACAACAGTGGCTTCTTGTTAATTGCATGACTGGTTTTCTCTTGAAATGAAACATGCTTTTTTTGGTTGTTGTTCTTTTGCATGATGAACATTTTGATTTCTAAGGGTGGTTTTGTTTTTACAGTACAAACTTGGATTGCTTGAAGCCATAAAAGATAGATACCAGATTCAGGTGTTATGATGTAATAGAGGTGGAAAGAAGGTAGCTTTGCAGAGTGGATGGCACTTTAAGCTGGGTCCCACCGCAGCCTTGTTGTGCAGAGCTGCGCTGCGGGGGCCAGTTCACACATTGCACAGCACTGGCTGTACGCACACCTTTGTTGACCTGACACAAGGAGTTTGTGCTTGGCAGACTGGAAGCAGTGCCCTTACGTCTGTTCACAGTTGAAATCCTTTCCACTGTACCACCCCCCAACTCGCTGTCTTTCCCCTTCTCTCTCTGGCATTCACCCTGACATCTGCAAAGAAGTGACTGTATGACCCATACCAGCATTCCTAAGGCACCCTGCTTCCTCACCTTTACCTTCACTCTTCCTCTCCTGTCTGTCTCTCCATCTGCCTCTGTCCCACATCTCTGTACCTCTCTAATGTCGGCATAAAATCTTTCTCACATCTGCAAATAGGAATCATTTGAGAAAGGGGGGCAAAAAAAAAAAAAATCAACACAAAGGTGAAAATCATCTAGGAGAAGGCATTCGTAATTTGGCAGTGATTAGTTGGCTCCTGTCTGTGAAGTGACACTCACTTGGCCCTGTTTTGAGCAGATAAGACACCCTTACTTCTGCTCAGTGTACAGTTTAGTATAATCTCCTCCAGAGTACATGAAATGACAAAGCTTCAGTTTTCTTGAGTGGATGGATTTTTTCCCAACAGTTTTATGTGGATAACCCCAAAGAAAGAGTCTTCAGTGTGAAGCTGAATCTTGTATTTAACTCCTCATAAAGCTCAAACCAGTTGTACTGAAGTCAGTGGTACTAAAGGCATGTTGCGCATAGTGATTTATTTTCCATCTGGCTGAAGTCTTTCTTGCTCCTGTTGTAATCAAGGTCTGCGTATGTGAAAGTGATTTTGTCACTCCCCCTAGAGATGAAAATTCATACAGCTGACTAGATCTGTAAACATGTAAATACAGTGGAACTTCTCAGTGAAATAGTTCAGACTGGGTGTAAATACAGTGGGACTTCTCATTGAAATAGTTAAAACTGGGTGTAAACACAGCGGGACTTCTCATTGAAAGTTAAAAAACTGGGTGTAAACACGGTGGGACTTCTCAGTGAAATAGTTAAAACAGGGTGTAAACATGGTGCGACTTCTCAGTGAAATAGTTAAAACTGGATGTAAACATGGTGGGACTTCTCAGTGAAATAGTTAAAACTGGGTGTAAACACTGTGGGACTTCTCAGTGAAATAGTTAAAACTGAGCGTAGTTAAAACTGGGTGTGAACACAGTGGGACTTCTCAGTGAAATAGTTAAAACTGGGTGTAAACACTGTGGGACTTCTCAGTGAAATAGTTAAAACTGAGCGTAGTTAAAACTGGGTGTGAACACAGTGGGACTTCTCAGTGAAATAGTTAAAACTGGGTGTAAACACTGTGGGACTTCTCAGTGAAATAGTTAAAACTGAGCGTAGTTAAAACTGGGTGTGAACACAGTGGGATTCTCAGTGAAATAGTTAAAACTGGGTGTAAACACTGTGGGACTTCTCAGTGAAATAGTTAAAACTGAGCGTAGTTAAAACTGGGTGTGAACACAGTGGGACTTCTCAGTGAAATAGTTAAAACTGGGTGTAAACACTGTGGAACTTCTCAGTGAAATAGTTAAAACTGAGCGTAATTAAAACTGGGTGTGAACACAGTGGGACTTCTCAGTGAAATAGTTAAAACTGAGCGTAGTTAAAAAACTGGGTGTGAACACAGTGGGACTTCTCAGTGAAATGGGTTAAAACTGGGTACTTGAAGGGAGGGAGTCTTTGCTGAAAGTGGGAAGTAAATCTGGTACGAAGGGCCTGCAGTTAGATGGTTAGAGCCTTGAGTTGCAGAGTGATGGTTGCGAGTTTGCACCACTTGTAGGGTCAGATGTTGATGGCTTTAAAACCCTCTATGTCCACCAGCAGTAACAGGGATCAGATTCAGCTTAGTTGAAGGAAAAACATAATGGTTGAAGGAGGAGGTTGGGTTCTGCCTTAATGCCATGCCTAGACATGGTGGACCTCGATTAATGTGTTGATGGTCATTAGGCTTTGGGATTTTAGACTGATCCTTAATCTAGTGCATACAAAGACACAAGTGTTTAAAAGATTTTAAAAGAAGGGAATCTGTCTTAGGAGGGTCTGTTTTGGGCAGGGTTCATTGCCTGGATATTGTGGATATTGTTGTGTTTGATGGAGGGTCTACAAGCACAAGCTGTTGGTGTGCTTTCTTTGTCACCTCTCTCCTGCTCATCCTGCACACCTTTGAAACTGACCACCATGATGTAGCCATAGGCTCCTGTGTGCATGTGTGTGAAGTTGGTTTTATGCTAACACTTGATTTTTAGATTTCCCTGCAGGTTAGTAGTGCTTTTTTTTTTTTTTTTTCCTTTATATTTCATAGTAGCAGAATTTTCGTTTGGGTTACCATTTTGTTTGTGCATTTTGGTTTATTTTGTTTAGTTACTGTTACTGTTTTTAGAAAGCATTTTGACAGCAGTGAGCCGTTCGACAAAAAAAAAAAAAAAAAATCCAAACTAATCCAAACCTCAAAGGCTTACTGTCGACTGTTGTTTTGTTTTTTTTCTCTCTCTCTCCTGGCAGGCTAAACGAAACGGCAGTAATGTTCCACAGAATCGTTAGTGTTCAGTGGGCGAAACCAGACGACGGCCATGAAAGTAAATACTGTACACTGCCTCCCTTTACTCATTCAGTTAATTATTTCACTTTGCCACACTACAGGCTGTGTTAGTGTATTGTGCTGTTAGCTGTTTTTAACCCCTTTTGAATGGCAAACCTGTTTATTTTTGTTCATCCTAACACATTGGCTGCAAGCAAGGATAGTCATCAGTATGTTCTGTTGAGTAGTTCACAAAGTGCTGATAATTCGGTGTGACGAAAAGGTTAAAAAAAGATGTTTTTTAATGTTTTTACAGTCATGTGCACAGTCGATTTATATCAGAAAAAATCTCTTTGTGAACCAGACAATGATAAAAGCAGCAACAAAGTTTGGGAGTTGGGAAAATAGTTTGACCAGTTTTAGCAGATAGTTGAGGAACGAGAGTGTGATGTGGTGTCAGTTCTGAGTAGTTAATACTCTCATAATTCATTTAAGCAGCTTATAGAAAAACTTCATCTGTGTAATTTTTTTAGATCAAAAACCCAACTTAAGTGCCAGACCAAATTGGCATTATTGATGTGGGAGATGAAAAGCTCATTTGAAATAGCACGGTTTTGGAGATAAAGGGCCTTACATCAAACATTAAGTTGCCTTCCTGTTGTTGTAAATGGGAAGTTTTTATAGCAAACACAGATTTGCATTACATCATGGATGAGACTTGTTTGATGGAAATTAATTCAGAGCACACAGCACACTTTGGGGTGTAAAAAAATAGCTGGTGGTCAGTATCAACATCTCTGTTATGATCAGTGATTTTGCCAAATCATGATTATCTGAAAAAAAAAACCCAAAGTGATATAAGAGAAAGTCTGACCTGTAGTCCTTATATTTACTTTAACTGCCTGTTAATTGCAATCCGGGAGCTGTTGAAAAGGAGTATGACAGATTGTTCAGAATAATTCCTTCACTACATATATTTAATAAAGTTAGAAATCTTTGTTTGTAGGTTTGAGTGGAGTGAGTGTTACTTTTGTTTTTCCTTTTTTTTTTTTTTTTTTTTTTAATAAAAAAAAAAAAGATTTTGTGGAACATTTTGATTATCTTGATTGTAGATAATTCAACATTCCATTGTTTTACAGCTTCAGATAATTAGACATGTAATGAATGCAAGGAATGTTGAGCTACACATCATTTCTCCAGGATAATGAATTCTTGATAAACTGTATAGCTGTGCTTTATATGTGATCTTTGGTAGACAATTAAGCGAGGTTCATTCCCAGCTCCCAGAAAAAAAAAAAATGCATTTAGATGATGGTTATCCTCTATCTTTCTTTGTATGGATTTATTCCTTTTTTTTTTTCCTTTTTTTTTTGTTTTAGGAAGCTCTTTGATGACTGTCCCTTCATGGTTAGACTTCACTGGTTTTCAAATTGATTTCACATTGTGCTTGAATATCACGGGTTTCCAGTGTTCTTTCCCCTGCACTAACACCAGTGACTTGACTTGACATCTGTAAGTGATGCTACTGATGGGATGAGGGAAATGTTGCTATGTCAGTCTCTGCCATTGCTACTGTTGCTAACCGAGCACAGCTTACTTATAATTTGGAAAAAAAGGAAAAAGGTTAACTTCTAATGGACAATACTGTTATGCACCAGGATGATGATATGTGCATTCATTATTCATTCTACCCATATAATCTTGACAGCATTTTATAAAGTCTGTTCATTATCAATGTAACCGCTTCAGTTTCCAAATATTTGCAGCCAAGTTACCCCATGATCTTAAAGGTTTTGCATGTTCAGCATGAATTTGTAAGATTGCAGCCTCAAATGTTTTGCATGAGCTGTATGGATTTATCAGATACTTCACACGAATTTCCTGTAGGAATGTTGGAGGCTTCCTTCATTTGTAAGTTCTACGTCCATGTCTTTTGACTATGTAAACTGTGTAGATAATGCAGAAATGGCCTTTTCACAGAAGATTGGATAGCAAGGTTTATGTACAAACTTAGGAGGGGGATACTGTTTATTTTTGACTGCTCTTCAATCTCATGGTATTTTCCTCTCACTCTGATGCTTACGCTTACATCTCTTGTCATGTGTGGCCGTTTGGGCAAATGGCTGCTGTGCACATATGGAATTTGGAATATCATATTGACATACTTTGACACGTTATCTCCACAAAATTGACTTTTTTCAGCAAGTCTCTTTGTGAATTAAAACAAATGTGATGTTTGCCAGTGTTCCTGTTCAGGCTTGTGGAATGGCTGTCATTGGCACAAGGTCTGCCCATTTGAAAATGGCACAAAAATCTGCCCATCAGAACAGACGTTGTCACACTGGAAGAATGATTGAACTTTGAATCGCACAAAGATCTACAAAAGACGGAGTATCATTTGGTCTTGGCCTGAAACCTGTCATTCTTCAGAGGAACAGAGCCATGCAGTGTTTACAGTGGCATTGTCCAAATGACCCAGTCAGCCTGTAAAAGATGATGACTGTCATGTTAAACATCCAGAGATGCTGGTTCCCCCCCCCCCTCCCCCCTGGAAACTGTTGAAATAATGAATATATTCAGAGGGGTTGAGAAGTCAAGGGTTTAGAACTGAATCGGATAATTTCTTTTTGACTTGGCTGAAAAGGCTAGGAGTTGGAAGTGATGGTAGTAGGTGAAATTCATAATGATAACAACAGATATTTCTCAGATGACACACATTCAAACTTTTTTCTGTTGTTAAATAGAAATATGGTTTGGTTTGTTTCACATGTGCTTATATACGTTGCTGGTTTTGCTACTTAAAGAAGTTCTGAAGCTTATGCTTTTTTTCCCCCTCTTTTTTCATTTCATTTTTCGCTTTGTAGTTGACACTTAGCAGCATTGTTCAGTTCTAACAGTGTATATATTGGTTTTTGTGTCCTGTCCCGCTTTTTGGTTTTAACTTATATAATAGCAAGCAGTGAGCCCCCCCCCCCCCCCCCCCCCCCCCCCCCAAAAAAAAAAAAAAAAAAAAAAGTATACCGTCTACAGCTCTAACAGAGCAAAGATACTACATAGAGCAAACAAAAATGGAGAATAGTGAAAAGGGAAGGAAGTGTAATTATAATTTTCAAAAGTTTCACATACACATTTTCAAGTTTTTGTTATATGTGACATTGCAAGAGCTTAGCAGAACTGGATTTACCCTCTGAAGTATGGGTTATATCTGTTGATGCTCACACATGCTAGTGACTTTTTATATTTGATTTAACCATAGACAAAGTAATTGTGTAGAATATCAGGGTATTTTTTTTTTTTTTTTTTTCATTTCTCATATCTTAGCTGTTGCTGCTTTAAGTGGCATATTTTCTGTCATTTGAGTAAAAACAGATTGTTTTGTTGAGTGATACGGGCATTGTTTGATCCATTGTCTTAGTGAATGAAGTATTGTTTTATCCATATGTGTAGTGCGTGCTTCAGCGTTGACTTAGAAATGATCTGTGGGCTGCTTCCTTTTTCTCCTCACTTAAGCATTTTCCCTTTCCTAGTTAGCTTTTGTTCTGGCAAAATTTTCTCCTGCTTAGTACGTGTTCTTTTTCCTTTCCTGTAAAGCGTTTCTGTTTTCGTTACAGTGCATAGTATTTATGTGCCTGGAATCTGTTGAAAGAGGTGAAAAATGGAGTTATTAGTTTGCTTTCATCTTCATGTAATGGAAAATGCCCCCCCCCTCCCCTCCCCCCCGATAAGGTCACTATTCACTATACATGGTATGTTGTTTTCTTTAAATGTGACTATAAATACATCTAAATTCTGAGTTGTTGGGAGAGGAAGGGAAAGAAGTGGGAATGGGATGGTGGTGGTGGGGGGGGGGGGGGGGGGGGGGGGGGGGTGCGGTATTGGCTTACAACTGCATTGCTCCTTGCTTGCAGTTCAGCAGAAATCCCACAGAAAGATTGTTGTATTATATCAAATGAAAATTAGAACATCTGTGCGTGGGGAAAAAGCAGCTGTGAATTTTGGATTAATGGTTTAGCCTACCTCCTCACCTCATGTTGGCCTCAATTTGTGCATTTATAGACAAACAAGCTTATTGAAATATTTGTGGTTAGCTTCTGTACTCTGTTAAGCGCTTAGGACTGTACAAACATTGACATTGTATTTGCTAGACAGAAATATGATGTGGACTTTTCGAAGTGAAGAAGCTGATAAAGAAAGAACATGCTGAAAATGACAAGGATTGCCAGGACACTGACATTATATCTATGGATGACCAAGAGACTCGCATCATATTCAAAGATTACCAAGAAACTTGCATGACATCCTAGGACAACCAAGAGACTCGCATCATATTCTAAGATAACCAAGAGACTCGCATCATATTCTAAGATAACCAAGAGACATGCCTGACCTCCTAGGATATTCAAGAGACTCGCATCATATTCTAAGATAACTGAGAGACTTGCATGACATCCTAGGACAACCAAGAGACTTGCATTATATTCTAAGATAACCAAGAGACTCGCATCATATTCTAAGACAACAAGAGACTCGCATCATATTCTAAGACAACCAAGAGACTCGCATCATATTCTAAGATAACCAAGAGACATGCTTGACCTCCTAGGATATTCAAGAGACTTGCATCGTATTTTAAGATAACTTGGAGACTTGCATGACATCCTAGGACAACCAAGAGACTTGCATCATATTCTGAGATAACCAAGAGACTCGCATCATATTCTGAGACAACCAAGAGACTCGCATCATATTCTAAGACAACCAAGAGACTTGCATCATATTCTAAGATAACCAAGAGACATGCTTGACCTCCTAGGATATTCAAGAGACTCGCGCATTGTATTTTAAGATAACTGGAGACTTGCATGACATCCTAGGACAACCAAGAGATTCGCATCGTATTCTAAGATTACCAAAGACTTGCATGATATCCTACAATAACCAAGAGACTCGCATCAAATTCTAAGATAACCAAGCGACTTGCATGATATCCTAGGATGACCAGGCAACCACATGATATCCAAGAATGGCTAAGAGACTGGCATGATATTCCAGGATGACTATGAGACTCACATGATATTGTAGGATAACCAAGAGACTGACATTATACACTTGGATGACCAAGAGACTGACATGACAATATATGATGATCAGGTGATCGACATATCTTAGGATGACGAGGGGACTGACATAATATCAAAGGATGACCAAGAGACTGATATTAAAGCCTAGGATGATCGAGAGAATGACATGACATCCTGGGATGAGCAGGTTACCAACGTTATATCCCAGAATGAGCAAGAGACAGACATGATATTGTAGAATGACCAGGTGACTAGCATAATGCCCTAGGATGACCAAGAGAGAGAGAGAAAAAATGACATCATTGAAAGACCAGTAGGCTCAAGTGACACCCTAAGACGACATAGTCACATGTGATATCCTGGGATGACCAAGAAACACAAAATGATATCCTAAGATGACCAAGAGACATAATTCATACCCTAGGATGACTCGAGTGATATTCTAGGATAATCAGGAAACTCGGGTGATGTTTTAAGATGACCAAGAGACTTAAACGACATACTAGGATGACCACGAGACTTAAGCGATATACTAGGATGACCAGGAAACTCTCAGGATATCCTACAATGTCCAGAGACTCGCATGACATCCTAGGATGACCAAGGGACACTAAATGATACCCTAGAATGTTTGCAAGACATCCAAGGACAACCAAGGGGGACTGACACCAAGGCACTCGGATGATGTCCTTGGATGACCAAGAGATTTAAATGATATCTTAGGATGATCAAGAGACTCAAATGATATACTAGGATGTCCTTGAGACTGATGTGACATCCTGGGATGACCAAGTGATTTACATGATATCAGAGGATGACAAAGGGACTTGCATGACATCCGAGATGACTAAGGGACTCGCTTCATTTCGTAGGATGACAAAGGGGCTCGCATAACATCCAAGGATTGTTTAGAGATCGATATGATATTCAAGTGTGACCATGAGACTTGGTGGATCCATGTTCAGAATAGAGCGGCAGAGGACTATCGGAGAGGATATAGATGTCTTTTAATGAAGCAAAATTTGGAAGGGGGGGCTTGAAACTTGTCTTTTATTGAGTTTTCAGAGCTTGGTTAAAGGGCACTTCTGCTGTGAATTTTGGGTTAGGAAACGGTGATCTCAGGTTCTTTGTTTGCATCCAATAAGGGAAACCCTGGGTAGCTGTTCTTGAAATGAAATTCTGATCACTTTGAAAGTTGAGAGGATGGCAGGTGTTTGTATGTGTGCAAGTGTGTTTGTGCATGTGTATGAATTAATGAGATCCTCAAGATATTGATAAGAAAAAAATATGACATAGTTTTAATTTCATTTTTGTTAATTGTATTTTGTTCATGTTTTTATCATAGATCTGAAGGCCCCATTTACTTTCATTTCAGACATTTGTGGGTTCTTTTTCTTATTTGTTTCTATTTTGAAAACAAAGAAGCAACACTGTATTATTGATTCAGGACAACAGGCTGATTGATTCTTTATCTTTTGCTCAGTTTTTGTTGGATTTTTAGCCCATTTCTTTTTTTTTCTTTTAGACCTTGTTTACACTTTGATAATTTCATTTTTGTACATGACATGAAAAACAATACGTACGTATACAGTCTCGCATATAATACATGGCCATAATAATGTCTTACTCCCTCCAACACATTCATGCTCAAGCATGCTCCACTCTGATGGATGCACACAGACATGGACTCTCAGAAATATCTTACACCTTAAGATGAAAGTGAAAGCATTTTTTTTTTTTTTACTTTGGTGTCTCAAAAATATCTTACACCTAAAGATGAATGTGAAAGCGTTTATTTTTTTTTTTACTTTGGTGTCAGCGGTCTGTTTCATGTTGGTGGCTGATCTGTTTTGTCCCTAGGCTGACCAGATATGCTACGCAGTGCTGTGTCTGTTCTCCTACATTGCCGCCGGAATGGAGCAACGCAAGCAATCATGACAACGCCACCTGGGGACAATGGATGACACAACATCACAGGGCAAAAATCTGATCACCAAGCTGCTGCAGCAGGCCTCAACATCATCCTAAGAGGACCTTGGTTACCGTTCACTGCATTGTACTTGATGTGATGGTGTGGCCTCCAGCCGTCTGCAGACCTGATCAGTGTCAGGTGGGAAAGGTCACCCTGACAGTGGCTGCAGCAGCATCGACTTTCCTCAGTCCTTGATTGATGCCCCGTGTTGTTGACTTCTCCTCAGTTGGCATTTTGCATACCTCTGTTCTTTTAAGTACCAGCTAACATCTCTCTAAAACTACTTCTGTTTTTGACCCCACAAAACCCCAGCATTTCCTCCACTGGAGACAGTGGATTGTTATATCTGACCTTAAGTGCTAATTTGATCTTGCTCACTTTGTAGTTTGTCAGGGCATGGAGATCGGGAGCACCTGTTACATGCTCAGTAGTTTGTCAGGGCATGGAGATCGGGAGCACCTGTTATATGCTCAGTAGATTTCAGGCTGTGTCACAGTTGCCATTTTGTTGACCTGTAAATGGTGGGTTTGAAAATTTTGTCATTTCTCATTTGATATTTTGTCATGCGTCTCTATTTCATTTCCCTTTCTGCAACCGTGTTTGATGGTTGCATTATATCAACATAATGTTCCCTTACTCTCCCCCCTTCTTTGGCCCCAGCCCTTCTGTCCCATATCCCCAGATCTGATCTATATATACATTGATTAAAATGATTGGATTTTATTGTTAGTAAATCTTCAGAGAGTTATCCGAGCATGAAGGCCATGGATAAGGCGTTTTCTGGTCCTCCATGCCCTGTCTGTTTAGATAGAGTAACTTATAAATTGAAAGATACCATGGTGCTTTTTCTGCTTTTCTCTTGATACATGTAAAGTCTATTTTTGCTTGGTCAGAAAATGAGGTGTGGGAAATGGGTCTTCCATGATAACTATTTTCTCAGCTGACGGTCAAAGGTGATGGTGCAGGTCAGCGACATGAGAGAGTGTTCACTGGACTCCCTGTGGTGCATTGACATGGGGATTTCACATTGTTAATGTCATTGGGTTCTGTATAAAACAGCTGTACAGTACATCTCCCAAACCTAAGATTAAATTATTTATTTTATTTACTGCTGATGAGATGAAATTTATTTACACTTATTTATCACACACAAAAAAAATTCTATTCTTATATGGTCAAGACTTGTCTTGCAAAAAGTCTTGACATTGCGCCTGTTGTGTTTGGTTCAGAGGTATGCTTTCTTTGTGTGCCTGGGAATGTCCCTTTGTGTGCGTTGTTGCATGTGTTGCTTGATACGTGTCCACCGGCAAAGTGGATCCTGTGATTGTGCACAAGAATACGTCTGGGGGCGAGGATGTTCTTCTCACAACGTTTGCAGCGTGGAGCCGAATGAGTGTGTTTATGTGTTTGAGCAAAAGAAAGAAAGAAAACAAATAAGTGGAGGCACAATCCTGCTCCTTGTCAGCCATTCTGGATTTGAAACTTTGCTGCTCCGATATCCTTCTGGATTGAATCCTTGCGAAGATGCCATCATGAGGACTCTTGTCGGCCACCTTGTGCGGATGCTGTTTCATGGCAATCAGTATTTTTTGCTCTCATCACTAGCACAGAGACAGTGAGTGCTGTGGCACTGTGTTGTGCGCAAATGTTAACCCTGTATTTATTCCGTTTATGCAGTTTTTACCTACCACTAATCTAGTCTATATATCCCGGTAGTGGTCTTGTGTGTGCTCAAACTGTGACCCGTTTTCTTCTCTTGCTACTGATTTTAGGACAACTAAGTAGCTGTATACATGCCTGCATAGTCACACGTTTACTTGCCGAGTCTTCTTACAATGTGATATTCATGACTTTTTTTCAGAGACAGTAATGGAATATTCAGTCCAGATCAATACAGGCTATTTGGGTTATGTCTTTCTAGTCAGTTTTCAGATATTTTTTCTTCTTTTTTTCTCCTTCTCTTTGACCTCTTGCAATACAATTATGTGTTTCAATTTCTCTGTCCGTTTTTTTTAGGACATGCTTTTTTTTTTTGTTTTAAGTCAGTTCATCTCTGGTCAGAATGGGGAAAAGGGGGGGGGGGGGGGGGGGGGGGGGGGTAGGTGAGGTTGGGGGTGATCAAGGAATAATTTTATTGATTATATGCTTCGAGTCAAGTTATCAGTCCATTTAGCTGGTTGCATGTGCAGCTGTAACGAGTGAGATAACTTTTTGCTTACAGCAGGTCTGTGCTCATTGTTTATGATATCATCAAGACCTACATCACAAAGAAGGTATTATCAGTGCAATCGGTGAATTATTTTCTGATTTCCTTTGTTCATAACGTTGGGAAAAGAACAAAATGTATTGATGAGATCGTTTCAGCCGTTTTTCAGTTTGAAAAATGATGATGGTGAAGGTCATAAATCTATACCAATAATCAGTTCAGACATGCCACTTTTTACGTTATGTATGAAGTATTTATGTAGTTTTTTGAAAGCTGGCATAAAGGTCAGTAAGTGCCAGGCAAGAATGAAGTCTTCATTCATTGATCATTAGGCAAATCTGGCACACACACAGACACACATATTTATGCTATATTCTTTATGAAGATGCAGCTGTGATTGGTCACAGTTGATTTATGGTGGCGAGTTGATCCATACAAATTACTTTTTGTCAGGCCCAGAGTCGTTGTCTACATGCTTCTTTAAACTGCATGTAGCATGGCCATACAAGAAAACTTGGATAAAGAGATCACTCACTTCAAAGTCAGTGTTCTGCCTAGATGAAGCCTTTTTGTCAGGATAGTTTTGAAGTAGCGTCTGATTGTCAACAAGACAGATCGCAAACAAGTTGGACAAATCTTTTTCCAGTTTTGCAGGGTAGATTTTGGAGGTCAGTATCTTCCAAGTATTTTGACATACCAAGGTGTCAAAATGCTGACAGAAATAACACTGATGGGATGAAAACCAGGTCAACGCTAGGTAATGGAACTCTTCAGTGCAATGTGTTTGTAGTGGCGTTTCATCTGTTAAGTAGTGCCAGTATGATAAACTGATGGTCTGTGAGAATTATCATCGATTAGTGTCGCTGAAGTTCACATTCCCACAATTAAAAAAAAAAAAAAATTGTTATATTGTTTCATTATCAATTTTACAAGTATTGATTAAGTGGGATTTTTGCATTACGCTCTCTCGTTCTTTCTGCAGCAGTGTGTGTGTTTAAGGATTTCAGTAGAGTTGGGCGTCATGCATGTCGGTCTCCTATCATCATCTGCGTTCTGTGATTTTTTTCTTTTTGATTAGCACAGTACTAAGACCCCTGTGCAGGTCTCTCTACTTCTGGTACAAGACAGGGATGCCTCTTCTTCTATTCTTTGGCCGAACATTACTCAAGGACGATCTGTTAGGCTTTTGCTCAGTCTTTTCCCCCACATCCACATTCTCAGACCTTTAATGCTAATCATGAATTCTACAAAATATATGTTTGTTTTCTGTTTGTACAGTTCTTGATTTGAAAATGGGAGTGGGCTAGATCGTGGAAAGGACAAAAATATGCAAGCCACGCATGGCTTAAGAATTGATGAATTAAAGGTAAAGGTACACCTGTCACTTAATAATGTAGACTAGTTTTCAAGATATTCTGGATTCTTCAGACATATCCATTTAACTTTTGTTTGGAAGTCGTTTAGATAAAGGCTAGAAATGTAATGAACATTTGCTGTTACTGAAGAATCCAGACTACTCTGTGCATGAACATCATGAAAAAAGGGACTGTTTACTGAAAAGGAATGTAGAATTCTAGCCTGTATGTATGTGTTGTTGCTCTCCCAGCTATTGACTAACGTGTCTGGGTTTGTCTCAGTTGTCCAGCTTTGCCATTTTTCCAGTTACCCACCATTATTTTTCCCGGACAGTGTGTCTAGATTGTTGACACTGTACATATTTTCTTTCCTCCTAGTCTTCATTTCTACTTATTGCTTGATTTGAAAAAAAAAAAATTGTAGTTTATTGCAACTGTGATTCTATGCATTGCTAGCAGACGGTCATGTGTATAATGGAAATTGGATAGTTTGTTTGATTGAGCAAGATGCAGAATGTAAGTCATTGTTTGAATTGACGAAGGAAGTGGGTGTGTGTGAGAGAGGAAAGAGAGCAAAACTGGATTTTTTTTCTTCCCCTGGTCCTTTTTCTCAGTTAACGCGCACAGAGATGGAAGGAAATGGCTTTCCTGAATAGACCAACAAATTTATGAGGTGGTACATGGAGTAACAACCACACGCAAGAAATTTTAGAGCATGATGGTTATTAGTATCCATTAGTAATTTTTCAGTGAGGGAGGACAAAGAGAGAGGGGGGGGGAGGGCATTGGGGGGAGGGGGGGGGGGGGGGGATTGGGATCCAAAACGGTAGGAAATGTGTATTTTTAAACTGAAAGGTAATAAAGTCATTGCTTTTAAGGCCCCAGTGAATGGTCGGATAGTGTGGCAAAAGGACTTCCTTTGGATAATGTCACTTCATGTTTGTAATGCTAACTACAGATGATGAATGACTCCCTGGGTCTGGCAGTGACGCAGCCCTGTTGTTGTCCCCCCCCCCCCCCCCCCCATGAATGACTGTGATGAACCTTGTACAGTAATTGTAATGCCACCATCTTTCCCTCCTGTTTCTCCATAGTTACCTCACAGGGTCATTGAACTTGAACCCTATCTTCTCTCAGTCTGTCCGTTTCAATATAGTTCACTTTTAACATGGGTAGTCACAGATTGGAACTTGTGGTACTTTCAAGGTCTTTTATTTTGATGTGCTTTCAATACCAAGTTGCCACCCCTGATGATAGAATATTTAATTAATGGAAATAGAGTTAGATCATCCGGAAAATGTGCTGATCCGGAAAATGTTGGATGAAGCAGTCTGCTAGCTAAAGAAAACCCCATTGTTTCCAAATTATTTCACAAATTGAGAATGGGTATAGACATAGGGCCAATTCCCTTGCTTTTGTTGATAGTGTGAAGCTGGGCTCGTTTCTCCTCCCCCTTATGTTCAAATATGAATTAGCTTCCTCTGTTCTCCTTTGTGTTTGAGTGTGAATTAGCTTCATCCCTAGATGTGCAATGCCGTTGGGAGGGTAAGTAGAACTGTAACCACTCGAGTGCGTCTTTTTACTAAATAAATCTTAACAGAAAAAGCACTTTCCAGCAGGTTTGTGCGTGATATGTCCATGTTTTGCTTTACTGATTAACATGCAGTGAAGACTTAAAAATATGCAAAGAATGAATTACTGTGCTGCCAAACAAAATTACACAAATTGCCGCTAGATCTAGACAAGAAAAGAAAAAAACAGACAGGCCATTCATCTCTTCGATTGGGTACAGAAAGGCTAGGGATTAGAGATGAGGCTGAAGGTGATTCGATATGGGTTGAAGTAAAGAAGATGGTAGTAAATTGAATAATACTAACAATAGTGAGAGTTGTGAATTGTAGTACAAGTAAGGATACAGAAGAGGTAGCTGTAGTAATATTGATGATGATGATAATAGTGATAATGATTAAAAAGAGAAGAGGAGGAGGTTAAAGAGGATACAGATACTGAGAAAGATAGTGCGACTGACATGATCATAAAAACGACGATGATGATACAGGAAATGGGAAAGATGCTGAAATCTTAAGAGTTATGATAATATGACGATAGTATGACGACAGTATGGTAATAAATTTGATCATTGGTAATAGATCTAATACCAGATGTGTGTTTCCTCATGCACAATATATTTATGATATATAGTAATTTCAAAATGATGATAGTAAGAAAAGTAATGATTGGTGAAAGGAATAGAATGATCAGTGAGTAAGCTAACAAGACTAAAATGATAGTAAGAAAAAGTGAAGCAGAGAGAGAGATCATGAGTAAAAAATAAAAAGAGAGAGAAAAAAAAAACATGTACACAAACAGAATAGGAAAAAGCATGTGCTGAAGAGGGAGTAAAGAGAGTGGAGAGAAAGCGAGTAAATAACAAATTGATAAAGCAAATGGAGAGAAAGGGAAGACAGCTGTAGCATAGATACGAGGTAAAATGCTGAATTGTATAGTGATGTGTCTGTGGAGAGTGCTGTGGACTGGTGTGTTATGAGGGATGAATAGGATAGGCTGTGTTTGGATGTTGATGCCAAGAAGGTTGAGGGTCCCTAGACTGGCAGTGGCTGGGATTCATGTATGGTTTGCTCCAAGTTGCCACTGTGATTGTCTAAGCAGGTTGATTTTATGGTGTATTGGGATGGTTGATTTGCAGAGTGACTGGTATGTGTGAGATGGCAGATGTCGGCCAGGAGTTCAGAGCCTGTGCATCTCAAGCGTGCAGGATGTTTCACTTTCCTCCATCTTACAGCACAGTTCGCAGTGGATAGTGTGTGTGCCTAATGTTGCAGCCGTGACAGAACCTGCATTTGATGTTGATGAACTATTAGGGCCATGTAGGATGGCGTCTGGCTTGGTGAGAGGACAGATTTTGCTGCTGGGTTTTGAGCACGGAAAGTACAGGGTAATAATGTGTGGTGATCTTGTTCAATTTAGAACACATTAGTAGGTCTTTGAGTTTTTGTAGCGCCTGTCGTTTTTGTCATGGGTTTGGTCTCAAGACAGGTTTGTGACCTTTTACTATGTGCGATTTGGACCTGAGGATCCTGCAGATGGAGAGAGTGTGTAGGTGGAAGAGGGAGCAGGCAGTGGGGCTGTCTGTTTCTTTTGGAGGCAGGGCATTCAATGCAATGTTCTGGACATAGCTGTGGTGCGGCTGAGAGCATCTGACGACGGTACTGGGATATCCATGGTTGTGAAAAACTCGAAATTTGGGCTGCTTTGCAGTGTGGAATCTTTTTTTTTATGGAGCAAAGTTTGCTTAGGTGGAGGAATTCAGGGTATGGAATACTGTGTTTTGTGGATGGGTGTTTGGAAAATGTGTAGGCCAGGTATAGAATATGCATTAGTGGGTTTATAGAGACTGAGGTTTTCAGCAGTTCATCTTAAAGGGAGATGGAGATGTCCAGGAAATTGACTGACTAGGAAATGGCATATGTAAATTTGGTGGATGATTGGAGGGTCTGAATAAAGTTGAGGAAGGTATAGAGGTCTTGTTCTGGCCACATCCATGCCTAAACAAGACCACTGCAACTTCCCCAACTATGCTCAGAACCTCCATCCATCCACCAAATTTACACAGGCCATTTCCCAGTCAGTCAAATTCCTGAACATCCCCATCTCTCTAAAAGATGACTGCTAAAAATCTCAATCTTCTATCAACCCACTAATGCATATTCATACCTGGACTACACATCTTCCTAACACCCATCCACGAAACACAGTATTCCATACCCTGAATTCCTCCACCTAAGCAAACTTCGCGCTCCATAAAAAAAAAAGATTCCACACTACAAAGCAGCCCAAATGTTCGAGTTTTTCACAACCATGGATATCCCAGTACTGTCGTCAGATGCTCTCGGCCGCACCACAGCTATGTCCAGAACATCTGCATTGGATGCCCTGCCTCCAAAAGAAACAGACAGCCCCACTGCCTGCTCCCTCTTCCACCTACACACTCTTTCCATCTGCAGGATCTCAGGTCCAAATCGCACATAGTAAAAGATCACAAACCTGTCTCTGAGACCAAACCCATGACAAAAACGACAGGTGCTAAAAAATACTCAAAGACCTACTTACTGTGTTCCAAATTGAACAAGATCACCACACACATCATACCCCTGTACTTTTCTGTGCTCAAAACCCAGCAGCAAAATCTGTCCTCTCACCAAGCTAGACACCATCCTACATGGCCCTAATAGTTCATCAACATTATTAAATGCAGGTTCTGTCACAGCTGCAACATTAGGCACACTATCCACTGCGAACTGTGCTGTAAGATGGAGGCAAGTGAAGCATCCTGCACGCTCGAGATGCACAGCTCTGAACACCTGGTCAACATCTGCCATCACCACACATACCAGTCACTCTGCAAATCAACCATCCCAATACACCATAAAATCATGTCAACCTCCTCATGCTTAGACAATCACAGTGACAACTTCGAGCAAACCATACATGAATCCCAGCTTATTGCCAGTCTAGGGACCCTCAGCCTTCTTGGCATCAACATCCAAACACAGCATGCGCCTATCCATCCTTCATAACACACCAGTCCACAGCACTCTCCATAGACATATCACCATACAATTCAGCATTTTACCTCATGTATATGCTACAGCTGTCTTCGTTTCTCTCCATTTGCTTTATCAATTTGTTCTTTACTCACTTATCTACCACTCTTACTCCCTCTTCTTTGCATGCTTTCTCTCCCTTTGTGTATAAGTGGTCCTTTTCTTCTCCTTTCTCTCTGCTTCAATAGTATTTTGTTAGCTTACTCGTTGATCATTCTATTCCTTTACACCTATCATTATTATCACCACACTATATTGTTAATTCCATCATTGTTAGAAGCATTAGTACAACTATTAAAATGATCATTATCATTGCTATCTTTTATAGTTATTACATTACTCTAAGATTTCAACATCTTTCCCATTTCCTCTATCATTATTATCATTTTTATAATCATGATCTCGCACTTTATTTCTCAGTATCTGCATCCTCTTTAACCTCCTCCTCTTCCTTTTTTAATAACTATCACTATTATTATCATCAATTTTACCACTGTTACCTCTTCTGTATCCTCCTTATTTATACTAGAATTACTATTCTCAATATTGTTTGTATATTATTATACGATTATACAACCACCTTCTTCACTTCCACCCATATCATATCACCTGCAGCCTCATTTCTAATCCCTGGCCTTTGTGCACCCAGTTCTAAGAGATAAAGGACCAACTGGTCCTTCGTTTCTGTTGTCTCATTTGCCTTGCCCGAAGAAGACATTGCATTTCTTTAATATACTCCATTTGGTGGCACAGTAATCATTCTTTTGCTCTGTTTCCAATTACAGCCTACAGTCACTACACTTTGAAAACTGACCTACAAATGTGGAACACGTCAAAATACAAACTCCTATGAAATGGATTAAGAAAACTCCATCGAGACCAGGGCCAGGATTCATAATGAATGCAGAATTAGAACCGGACAACTTCACATAAGCAGATGGTGAATACACCTTCAGTGAAGTCCTGTTACATCTAGCCCAGTGGTACAACTCCTAGAGGTACAACTCTATTCTCTATCATGCACGACTGAAGACGAAGTTGAAGAGATACTTGTCTACTTTAATGATAATCCTGACACTCCAATGATCAGTTGCCATGGGATGTGATGATGCTCTGCAGCATGGAGCTTGCTGGAAAATTCCTCTACAATACCGAGAAACAGTTGCAGAAGCATCAACACTCAAACAAGGTCCAATCGAATGACATTTGACCCGTCACTAGGTCACTGTATATACATCACAGAACAAAACCCATTCAAAAACAATCCATACATCACAGAACAAAATCATTTCAAAAACAAATGTCACAGTCATGTCAATTTCTTCACTCATCCAACGCATCTGAAGTCGGAATATTTTCCCTTTCTCTGATACTCCTAGATTCACACATGCCTGATCCACCAATTCACTCCATACACACATGCCAATGACTACTCTCATCGGAGGAATCCTCAATGTTCCTGCTTATACACGCACACACAGCCTCCACCCCTTTCTCACAGAGGCATGCCACCATTGCTCAGCAGCCCCTTTCCATCATGATGAAATGAAGCAGGAGTCGGGCCCCTCCTCCCTTTTGCTGCTTTCAATTTCTTCAGCTGGCAAAAAAACTTGTCATGTTTCTTCTTCTTGAACTTTCTTCTTCTTGTCTTTTGGCCTTTGTGATTCAAGATCTTCTGCTTGTTCTCTTCGGCGCTTTCCCAGAACCCTGTAAACACCAGATAAGAATGTGAACTCTGAAAATATGATAAATCTCTCAATTACACACACATTGATTCAAGACACATGTGCAAACTTATTTATCGTAGGTAGATCACAACTTTTTTTTTCTAAAGGAAATGTCGCATTACATTACAGAACTGCACACTCGCTACATGCACTTTCTCAGTTTCTGTCACCATTTTTATCAAATGGATGCTTGCATCAGAACAAACTGACTGCGATGGAACTTCCATCATCGTCTATGTCAATCCTTCACCACCACTCTGCGTCCAAGTTCAGTGTGCTTTTGTTTTTTTTGTTTTGTTTATCCCCAGGGGCAGAAAAAGTTTGATTGATTAGTGGCAAAGTCCAGGGTGGGTCAGAAGGGGAAAAAAAGCCAGTACATTTAACTGATGACATATATGGGTTTTTTTTTTTTTTTTTGTTTTGCTGCTGACTCTGGTTCCAGGAATATATCAATAGCCATATTTTAGGTGTTTCATTGACACAAATCAGACAGTCTTCACAATAAAATGGCAAGGGGACACGGACTTGCACTGATACCACCATGAATATCAACCATAAAGTACCACCATAGTGGTAGTAGGGGTACAATACCGACAGAGTGGCAGTAAGTTGTACAACACAAATATCGCCATTGTCTCAAAGGCTTGTACAATAATATACTACAGAGACAGTGTTGTACACCAATGTATCACAAAGTAACAGGAGATCAAACAACACTGATACACCAGCACTTTGGTAGCTGAAAGTACAATACTGGTACACCACCACAGTGACGGTACACTGTACAACACTGATATACCACAGTAACGGATATACCACATGGCAGTAACTGTACTTGTACAATACTGACACACCACCACGATACTGGGTAGCACAACACAGACATATCTAAACAATGACAGTAGGTTGTAAAACACTGACAAAACAATGACAGAAGGTTGTACAACACTGACACAATCCCACAGTAACAGCAGATGTGCAACGGTGACATGTCGCCAAGGCCACAGTAGGTTGTACAACACTGACATGATTACCACAGTGACAGGTTGTACAACACTGATATACCATCATAGTAGGTTGTACATGGATGATATTCATATTCCACTGCAGTGACAGCACATTGTACAACATTAACATATCATCACAGTGACAGTAGGTTATACAGAACTAGCATGCCACCACAGTGACAGCAGGTTGTAAGATAATGTTGCTTATAGCCCAGCCGACCGCAAAGGGCCACATCAGGGCTGTGACAGCAGGTTGTACAACACTGACATGCCACCACAGTGACACACGTGTACAACACTGACATGCCACCACAGTGACAGTAGGTTGTCACAGTGACAGTAGGTTGTACAACACTGACATACCACCACAGTGACAATGGGTTGTACAACACTGACATACCACCACAGTGACAGTGGGTTGTACAACAACCGACATACCACCACAGTGACAGAAGGTTGTACAACACCGACATACCACCACAATGACAGAAGTTGTACAACACTGACATACCACCACAGTGACAGAAGGTTGCACACAACACTTGATATACAACAGTGACAATAAGTTGTACAACAACATCAGTGACAGATGCACAACACTGATTTACAATGATGAAAGTTGTATATCAGTGATATATAACTTTACTGTCACTGTGTTATCATTGAACAACTTACTGTCACTGTTGTAGATCATCGTGCACAACTCACTGTCACTGTGGTGATGTTGGTGTTGTCCAACACTTACCCTTTATGCTGACCATGCTTTTGTCCACCGTACCACTACCCAAGGCTTCTGTCCAGTCTTTGTCGGAGCCTTTGATGGCATACTGTGCCAAGGAGCTAGTCAGCGATGCTGCTGCCTCATTCTGCAAACAAGTGTGGGAAAACATTTCCAACTGAAATAGATACTCGCATCTCTACCACTGACAGAACAGGAAGAACACCACAACAATCCAGATTTTGAATGCTAGCTTAAACTCATTCCCAGTTCATTTCTTAGTTATCAGATGTCTGCTTTCAATGCCTCAATGGCTGTATTTTTCTTCTGTTACAGTTCAAATAATCACAAAAATTTGTTTTTGGTCAGATTCTGCTGATTTGTTTACAAATTCAACATCTAAAGATATTTACTGTCTTATATATATATATATATATATATATATATATATATTCCCCCCAGGGATAACCTTTAATTTATGATAAGGCACTGTTAAAACTCAACTGCATCACTAAGGGCAATCACTCTGGTTGGCCTATCTGGGAACTGAGGCGAAGTTAGCTCCCTACACTCCCAACTTTGTTTCTCTTTTTTTTTTTTTTTTTTTAATGTTTTCCAGACAGGAGCAGCAGAGAAATGTCTCTTTCCTGCAGACATGTGCACATGTGCTTACAACCATTGCAGATGCGCGATTTTCACGCTTTTTTAATTTTATGTTACGTCTCCCAATATAAACCTAACAAGAAATTGTTATATATCAAACGAAAGGGTAAAACGCGAACTTTGTAATGAGCATAGAATTAAATACAATTTGGGGTAAAATAGCAAGGCTATAGTTACAGAAACAACGTAAGTAAAACGTAGGAGAACACAATCTTGTTTATGGTGTTTGGTTAGTATGACAACAGCAAATGAGGAAGAAAAGGGGCATAAAATTTCGCTCTTTGAACAGATGCAGAGAAAGCCTGAGGTATTCAATATGAGTAATCCAAGTGAATTCTTCTTTTTTTTTTTTTTTTTTTTTCAGAAAGGAAATTAAATCATTGCACACAGTTAACACTTTTCACTGTTGTATAAAATCTATTAATACACAGAGCAAATAAATCAATCTCAGGTTCTTTTTGATGAACTTGTGCACCTTTACCCCCTCATCCATTAAACCACTTTGCTGAACCAGTTCTAAAACCACATGTCCTTCTTCTTCTGCCGGATATGTTGGTGAGGCAGGAAATTCCACACGTGCCTTCCCAGTACCAGACGGTCTCTTTGGATTACTCTGGGGTCACAAAGGTCATCGCTAGTGCATGTAAACTTACCCTTCCAGTGGCTAGAACCCTGTTCTAAATATTTATGGCAGCTGCATCCCCTAGACGGTAGATGAGAGAACATGGGAATTTTTTATAGTTGTGCTGTCACGGAAGCACAGCAGTCCAGGGTGTACAACAGTGTTGCCGTTACAATGGAACAGCTCGTAGTGAACAGGTCGACTGGGCTGCCGTCACTATCGCATGGCGCGTCGCCATAATATGCCATAATATTGCATTATTTATGCAAACTGGGACTGAGGGATTTGTTCGGACAGTCAAGTATAAAGACAGACCACTTTGAACAGTAATATTCCTATCCTCACCAGAAAATTTAACATGAAATTCAGATTTCCTGAAAACAGTTACTTGGCAGACAGCCAAATCATCTCTGATCA
Organism: Conus betulinus; assembly: GCA_016801955.1. NCBI lineage: Eukaryota > Metazoa > Mollusca > Gastropoda > Neogastropoda > Conidae > Conus > Conus betulinus. Next base: position 142,397 of record JADBJO010001239.1, on the reverse strand, counting down.
GGGCGGGGGTCCAGGCAAGGCCTTGGTGGGGGATTCAAAGGGGGCAAAACCTCCCCTTGAAATGGAATTAACGCAGTTTTGAAGACCCTTTCATGGCCTCTCATGATTGGTAAATTACTATGCAGCAAGCAAAGAAACCCAAAATAACCAGCTGCATACACACACACACACACATGACACACACACACAAAGTGGCGTGCACACTTAAATTTCATGATTTCTGTTAAAAACTAAAATCGGAGTTCATCTTAACAGTCATGCATGTACCTCGGTAATGAAAGAACATCCTTTATTGTAGACATTATTGTGCATCTTATTTCAGGTTGTACGTAACCAAGCCAACCACAGAACTGCATGCTTCATTTTATCAACTAATCAGGCTATCAAGCCATCAACATAAAAACCATGAATGTTCTTTGGAAAAAAAAAGAAAGGAAAAAAAAAAGTGAGTGGGGGTGGGAGGCAAAACAGTATTATTAACAAATCCAGTCTGATTCGATTGCAGTCCAGTGCTCTTGAAGCATCACCATGCTTCTTGCAGTGCACATGTTCAAAGAGCACTGTTAAAAACCATGACTGGTGCACTTCAGCTGCTTGTTTTATTTCATTTTTTTTAAAAAACAAAGTGAACAAGTAACAATATGCCGTTCCCAGCTTGCTCTCTATAAAAACAAGTTGAAAACTGCGGATCAAATTGCTCACTTTTGTAGTCTTTTTCAGTCTGCCACCATCTTCCATAAATGACAGTCATACCTTACTGAAACATCGCGCCTCATTTTTCCATTCAAAACAGACAATATATTTCCCCTGGAAAGATTAAAAGTTTTTTGCACAACAAGAGAAATGGCTTTTTTTTTTTTGTAATGTACACAGAAGCCCCATTTACTTGGGTGATGTTCATTTTTCAATATGAGTTTTTGAAGCATTTTGCAATTTTTTTTTCTTTTTCTTTTTTTAAGTACCTTTTACTTGGAAGACCATTTTCCTGCCTCTGGAAGACCGTTTTCTCTGAAATCCCCAGATCCAAGGAAAGTTCTTCAGCCCGAGTAATTCAAAATATGCCCCAACCCTCTTCTTCCCAATACAATTATGGGCATCCTAATTGTAAAGGGTAGTTCTGGCAAAAAAAAAAAAAAAAAAAAAAAAAAAACAAACAAACCAAACAAACAAATGAAAGCAGAAAAACCCAAAACAATGACAATGAGCAGTCCGTACTTCGTTGGTACCAAAAGGATACAACATGATAAAATGCCCAGTTACTGATTCCTTAGACAGCCAAAGTAGATGAAAACTCTTTGAGGATTCCTAGAAAACATGTGGATGGAGAACGGAAAAAAAAAAAAAAAAAAAAACCAAAACCCACCACCAACCAAGCTAGAAACTGGAAAACAACCAACAGAAAAAGTAAAATCTTTGAGCACAGCATTTCCAGATACGATGAATTACAACTCTTCACAGAGGACACGCCTTCTGGCACTCCCAGGGGAAAAGATTCAAGGCAAGGTGATGGGAGAACTTACCAGGTCTTCATCCAGCGTCTGTTTGGTGGGCCCTCATGTCCACTTTCAGCTCAGTGGTAGGCATGGTGGCCTCGACTTCTCTCTCCTGCACCTCCCGCAAAATCTGAAACCACAAAAATAATATACACAATCACTTTTTCAGTTTGTCCATATTCAGGTATGGCAGATCAAAGTTAGAAGACAATGAAAGAAAATGTTGTGCATTGCCCAGCAGACGACAAGGGACCATATCAGAGCTGTCATATGATTTTGTCAAACACAGATGCTAGACAAAACAAGATAAATCGGAGATGTGAAAAACACAAAAATAGGTATCACATGAAACGGGGAACATAACGAGAGAAACGATGGCTTAAGACAGTATGACAAAAACACAGGACATGCAAGACACAAAAAGAGTAGAAAACAGACAGAGAGAAAAACAGATTTAGTAATTAAAGGAAATCTTGAACGAGATAGGGAACAGTTAACAGTCAATAACAAACAAGTAGGGTAACTCTTGCTCCCATGAGGAAATAAATACATGCCCATTAACTCCAAACAAATGCTGCTTACCACACCAAATCGTCTAGCAGATATGACAGCACAGAGCACACAGAACAAACAAGAAGCCCTCCCCCATCAAAAAAAAAAAAAAAAAAAAAAAAAGCATGCATATTCTAGCTTGCCTGTATACCCTGTGCTTGACACATCTACACAGCAACAACAACTGGAGAGATGAACAAATACAAATTAACATTTATTAAAGACTGGCACAGCCTTTTCCATCTTGAATACTGTCAGACAAGTATAAGGACTAACAGTAACAACTACAGGTGACCCTGCTTTGACTGAAACGAAAGGAAATCTTTTAACAGGGCAAGTTACAGCAAACGGTAAATAACTAACAAGTAAGGTAACTCTTGCTCCCATGATGAAATACATACATGCCCTTGGCTTAACTCCAAAAACATGCTGTTTACAACACACCACATCGCCTTGGAGATATGATAGCACAGAGCACACATACAAAACAAGGAAACTTCCCCCAACAAGGATGTTCTAAGCTTGCCTATATACCCCGTACAGGACACATCTACACAGCAACAACAACTGGACAAATTAACAAACACAAATTAACATAATTATCTATTCAAGACTGGCAGTGCCTTTTCCATCTGAATACAGTCAGACTGGTACAGGGACGAACAGTAACAAATATTGGTCACCTCGATCTGATTGAAATGAAAGGAAATCTTAACTGAGGGCAGGGAACAGTAAGCAACTAATAAGTAGGGTAACTCTTTTCCCCATGATAAAATATATGCACACCCCAAAACTCCAAACAAATGCCCACTAATGGCACTGAATCACCGAGCAGATTATGACAGTACAGAGCTACACAAAAGAAACAAGGAAACATCCCCCCCAAAAGCATGTTCCAGCTTGCCTATACACCCTGTATTGGAACAGGAGAAATGAACAAATACAGTTTTAGCATTTATTCAAGACTGTGCCTTTTCAATATTGAATATAGTCAGACAAGTACACAGACGGACAGTAACAAAAACAGATAACCTCAATTTGATTGAATTGAAAGGAAATCTGGAATGAGGTAGGGAACGGTAAATAACAAACAAGTTGAAATAAACACACTCCCACAACTCCAAACTAATGCTGCATATGACACCAAATCGCCTTGCAGATGTGACAAAAATGGGGAGTTTGTATTATATACTCCCTGTTTGGCTAGTATACTTACCATGTCAGACCATAGAATAGGTCTGACATGGCAAAGTATATGACGCCAAACAGAGCAACAGAACAAACAAGGAAACATCCTCAACTCTTTCATTCCTACTTTTATATAAACCATTACTTCCTTTTGTTCCTATATTCTTATAATACGAGTATTCCCTTCATTCCTGGATTTAGAGAAAAGGAAAAGAAGTGTAAAGTGAGGACTGCCACATGTGCAGTAGCAATCCAGCCAGAACAGAACGGCAACAACTTTCCCACTCTGTACGGGCCATCTGATATCCATTCCATTTATAAACACTGCCACGCGAGCAGCCTGGTCATGACGTGTAGGCCTACAGATGAAGCAGCTCGTGCGAAGTTCAAAGCGCTTACCATGAGAACTGATTTTCCAGGCTGCAGGAAGGAAAGGAGGGATTTTGTGCTGCCCAGTTTTTTGGGCTGCAGGAAAGAAGGGTAGGATTTCTGCAAACTGGAAAACTGGGTTGTAGAAATAAAGAGTTTATAACAAAAAAAAAATAAATAAAAATAAAATAAATTTTACTCCAGCCTCTTCTATATAGCCCATCCTGGACCCATCTACACAACTACTGGAGAAACGAATAAATACAAATTAACATTTATTCAAGACTAGCACAGCCTTTTCAATCTTGAGTATAGTTGGACAAGTAAACAGATGAACAGTAACAAAAACAGGTAATCTCGGTTTGACTGAAATAAAAGGAAATCTTAAATGAGGCAGGGAACAGTAAACAATAAATAACAAACAAGTTCAGTAACTCTTGCTGCCATTATGAAACAAACACAGGCCCAAAACTCCAGAGGAATGCTGCTTATGACACTGAATCTACATTTGTTCATTTCTCGATTGTTGTTGCTGTGTAGATGTGTCCAATATGAGGTACATAAGCAAGCTTGGAACATCCTTTCTGGGGGAATGTTTCCTGCTTTGTTCTGTGTGGTCCGTGCTGTCACATCTGGCAGGCGATTCAGTATTCTAAGCAGCCTTTGTTCGGACAAAGAAGATCTTTGACAAAATGACAGAGGGACCAACTGACATTTAAACAGCAACTACTACTAACATGAATATTGAAGTAGAGAGAGAGAGGCAGAGAGAGAGAGAGAGAGAGAGAAAAGAGAGACTGAGTGAAAAAGAGATGATAATTCTGGCAAAACAAGCTACCTACCGTGACCATTTTCCGGATACTCTTGTTGAAGAGGGCCAAGACTTGCGTAGCGGGCAGGTCCAGTTCTTTGATGAGACAATCCACACTCTTACACTGAAGTCCCAGCGCCAACAGCACCGCCTGCAAACAGGACAGGGGCTTAGACTTCACATTTTTGGAAATGTCCTCGTCACAGTAACTAAAAAAAAAAAAAAAAGTCATCAATTTCATTCCATTTACATACAGCTTTTAAATAAATTAGAAAAAAAAACACTCAACAAAAAAAAAAATGTGTGTTCACTTTTATGGAACATTTTCATTGTGGGTATCAAACATAAAGACAGTGAACCGGGGAGAGAGAGAGGGTGGGCTGCAACTTGTTTGTCTTTTTATTATGGTCTTTGAGCAAGCTCACAATCTTGCATCAGCAACTCAACTGGCAATACCCTTTCTGTTCCATAAAAATCAATCACACATACTCCAGCCACTCCCCAACACCAGCCCCACTCCCCAACACAACAGCCCCCACTCCCCAACACAACATACACACGCATGTTACGCAGGGTGGGAACAGTCTTCATGTGAAGATAACTCCCAAAGTTGGACAAAATGGCTTCCACCTAATGGACACTTGTCTGAAATACTTCTGCTCCCATCTCCCCCCCCCCCCCCCCTTCCCTCCTACCCAACCCCTCTCCTTGCCACCAGAAGTGGTCAGTTTCTAGCCCTACACTCCTGGAGAAGTATTTCTCATCAAAAGTTCACCCATTTCAGTAGCGTGTTCTGTATCTTGGGCTGAAGTTTCGTTATTACAAAGTACATGATCAGTCATGGGGAACTGCCCAAGACCCACATCGACCAAAAAATACATACCCTACAACAGAAAGAAAAACACAGTTAGTGAAAGACTGGATATTCTTGGGTTATAAGCAAAATCTGGTACAGGTGTTTCTGCTTGAAACAAAACTGCACAAATGATCTAAAATACTTTCATGAAAGTCGAATATTTTGAAAATGTCTTCGACTTTTATAGTTCCTTCACTGAAAACAGACCGCCCGCATGTCAAAGGATTTGCATGCTACAATGATGCATGATCACACTTCCACTGATCATTTCTAATACATAGAAAAGACCAATCCTCACATAAAAACTAAGAATCTTAAAAATTCTAAGTAAAACATCTGCCAACACGAACAAACAAATCACAAGACAAAACACAATGCATTTTGACCTCTTGGGTCTTCTTCAGGCAAGACAACACTCAGAACAAAAATGCAAAACAAGCAATAACTGGCCCAAGATGGACATTGATTTGCATGCATAATTATGCATGACCATACTTTCACTGATCATTTCTAGTACACAGAGAAGACCAATTCATTGCGCTGAAATGAACAAGACAAGCGGTGGCTTATTCTTCATTTTTGTTGTCCTGAATGTTATTTATCTTGCCTGAACAAGACCTAAGAGATTGAAACGCACAGTGTTTTGTCTTGTGATTCATTTGTTCATGTTTGGCAGATGTTTTACTTAGACTTTTCTTAATTTGTTTCAATCTTCGCCTGCAGTCGCCTGACTTTGCAACTAAAAACTAAGAATCTATTTTTTTTCACAAACTGCAAATACATTACGGAATCCTTTATGAATGGTAGAATTTTTTTTTTTTCTCATAGTATGGAGCATTAACTTTTTTCCTGTCTGCAAGTGTCGTACTCGGTAAGGATGCACAGCCAAACAGCCAGAATGAAAAAAAAAAAACCCAAACAATATCTAATTAGTTAAATTACAGACAAAATCAACCAAGTGTGTACAACAAGCACAGAAGCCTGCTCTGAAATCACTATCACTACAGCTGATAGAGGTTCCCGCCTTACATTCTGCACAGCCGACAGATGGACCTGGAGCTTCTTGTTGAAGTACAGCTGGGACAGGCCAGGCACCAGATCCAGGATCTGGTGGTAGTCCACCATGTTCTGTGCGTACTTCTCCAGACGTTTGATGTTCCGGGCCGTCAGTTTTGTGTTGGACAGTTGTAGTGGACCTGCTGGGAATCCACACAAAAGATCCAATTCATACATTATCAATAACATAAAAGAAAACTAAATAAACCGATATAAAAACAAGTGAAATCAATATATTGTAACTTTCTTTTTGTAACTACAGATTTGTCTTTGTGAAAGTGGAATTGATCTCATCTGGGAGAGTGCATCACTACAATATGGTGTTTGTTTTGCTCTGTTTGCTTATGTTTTATTACCTTTCAATGTGGATTTCATCAATCTTTATATTACGCTCTATACAAATAAGCATATCAACTGAAACAAACTGAGATCACTAACCCATTTTTGCTTCAACTGCCAAACAAACTGACTACAACCAAACTTATTGTCTGGACTACATTACACCCCCCCCCCCCCCCCCCCCCCCCCCCCCCCCCCCCCCCCCCCCCCACCTCCATCCCTCTTCAAAATTGGAGCAGAAAGTGAAAATAATGATCTCCAAATTCGAACACAGAGACAACACACACTGGACATTCTCACAAGGTAGGCTTGAAAAACATGACCCTAAATGAATATAATCTGACTTGACGAATTTAAATGACATTGCCTATGTTATCTCATAAATCGGCTGGTGCAGAGGTCAAATTATGAGTTTATTTTGTATCTCATCTGGAATGATTTCCTATATCCTAAATGATTTTTTTTTTACATTCAGGCAGTCGCTTTGAATCCAAACCTGACAAAATAATGGTCACCTATCGATAAAGAGCTTCTGTGCCTGAAAAAAAAATCAATCATATGAACCCTACATGGAAAAAACACCATACCAGACTGTATCAAGAAGTAGCTATGCATACAACAGCTTCAGGTCCCCCCCCCCCCCCCCCCCCCCCCCCCCCCCCCCAAAAAAAAAGTTTGCTTTGTTATGAAATCTTTACTTTTATTGGTCAATACTGTAGTGTTCTTTATCTGTTGGTTCAGATCCCATCCTCTCCGTACCATCTGTTGCAAGTGGTCTCTAACCTTTGGGGGGTTTTGTGTGTTTTTTTTTCCAACTTTTTTTTTTTTTTTTTTTGCATTTACTGATCATTTCAAAGTACACTTCATATCACACCGCACATTTTGCATTGTCAAAATAGGACTTATGGAAAATCTGAAGCATGTGCCCTGTAACCTGAAAAGCCTTGAAGTCCACTACATACAGCACACCTGTTGTTTAAAAAAAAAACAAAAAAAGATACCAGAACCTATCTGCTGTAAAGGTCGTGACCTGACAGAAATGGGGAGTTTGTGTTATACTCCCTGTTTGGCTAAGTATACTTACCATGTCAGACCATAGCATTAAACGGCTGTCAGTCAGCTCTGTCAGGCCGAAGTTTTGTGGCGAATGCAGTCATAAGATAGTCATGTGACGCCCACCCTACTTCCGCCTACGGAAGATGCCGAAGTTCGTGTACTGTACGTCATTCAATGAGGCCTGCGCGCAAGGCAACCCCAGGGAACCTTGCACTTTGCCTTGGGCACAGCATGATGAAGGTCGGATCCTATTACTCTTCTTCCACTGCCTTCAACCTTCCCTGAGCTGAATTATCAGACATCACACCTGAGCAGGTGTGAAAAGCCTGAAAAATTCCAGAGGGTCTAGGAGCTGGCACTGAACCCCCAAGTGGGCTCCAGGAACAATGGCCTTAAGGGTCAGGGCTTAAGTCCCCCTGAAACTTTTGTTTTGTTTTCAGACTTTTAGACTATCTTTAGGCTGCTGGTATGCTCAGGCCATTATGCATCCCAACAATTCTTGACGCCTGGAGTCTTGTCAATGTCCCCATTCTGTTCTTAGGCTCTGAACATTCTGAGCCAACAGAATTTTTACCACCCGAATTTGGAGGTGCCAGCTGAAGTTTTGACAAATTAAAGTGGAATGAAGTAATCAACTGGTTTGAGAACTTGAAACCTGATGGTCTTAATATTATGTTCTCCCAAGTTTTCTCAGCAGATTTATGCAAATCTCATGAATGGCCTTAGAGATCTTTAAAAAACATGAATTCAGGCTAAAACCTGAAAAGTCTGAATCATGTGGCTGTTTACACCTGATGCCACAAGTGGTTCAAATTCACAACCATTAACTCTGCAGGCAGATGCTCTAACCATATGACTATAGCCCTCTTGATCTTTTTTTATCCCCCCCCCAAAAAAAGAAAAGAATATATGTTTTACATAATAACTTAAAAAGGTACAAGTATCACAAAGGCTGATACTGTACAGATTATAATCTGCTGCTGCAATGGTTGACACTGTAAAGAAAAGAGCAACTGTTATCATTATATTCAATGTTGTAAAGGAATACACAACTTATGCTACAAGTATTAGTATTGTGAAGGAACATAATTATATCGATTCACAGTGTGGTACTCGTATATCAATTCATGGTATATATTCATTAAAAACACACACGTACACACTGCACAACTGCCATAAGCCTTTTAAGTGCGCAGATGTTCACCTACAACTTCCTCGGTCATTCATCTAATACACGTACATGAACAGTTCTCTCTTTTTCTCTCCCTCTCTCTCTCTCACACACACACACACACACACACACACACACACACACAAACCTTCTGCCTTGACGTCAAATTTCTTCTGGTCTAGGATGCTCAATGCCAGCTGCGGGCGGAATGACTGAAACTATCAAATGGCAGCAGCTCCAGGAACCTCTCTCTGAACTCTGATCAACACAGCAACATCATCAACATGATTCAAACACAGCCCCAGGAACCTCTCTCTGAACTCTGATCAACACAGCAGCATCAAACATGATTCACACAGCCCCGGGAACCTCTCTCTGAACTCTGATCAACACAGCAACATCAAACATGATTCACACAGCTCCGGGAACCTCTCTCTGAACTCTGATCAACACAGCAACATCAAACATGATTCACACAGCTACAAAAACAAAAACCACAACACCAATAATCAACTCCAACATGTACAGAGGGAAGAAAAGATTACTGCTTTTTTAACAACAATGCGACAAAAAATAACAACAACAATGATCGACTTCAACATGTACATTTGAAAGATTATTGCTTTCAATAACAATGCGACCAAACTGAGTTCTCTTTCTCACCATAGCATTGAAAGAAAAAAGTGACCTTAAATGGAATTTTCTTGCTTCTAAAATTTTTGATAACACATAAATATGTATCAGATATACTTCTTGAGAACCAAATGCAAGCTCATGACAATGCTTAATCCTAAAAGAGCCAAATCCTGTTCGCATCTCTTGTTATGCAGAGATAAAGCTGGTCTCTCTCAAAATATAACGAAGTGCCAAATCCTGGTTTTTTTTTTTTTTTTTTTTTTTCTTTTCTGTCCCATCTTTTGTGCCATCTCAGTGGCAGTGCACACACGCTGCTCATTCCAACACCCCATCTACAGCCACATCCTGGTCAGTCCCGCCGCAGACCCAGCACCGACAGTCCACAGGGAGCAGTCATTGTCACGTTGTCAAGATGCAACCCACTGGAGCATACACCGCCCTGCTGCCTTGCCACTTCAGTGGTGTTCAGTGGCGCCTGTTCTAATCCAACATACGAAAGGACACCACATACTAAGCCCCCTACTGACGACAATAATTGCTTCGTTGTGGAGCTGGCCTGAGTGAGCTCTCCCTCTGGAGGGCACCACCATGTCCATCCAACGACAGCTCCTATGGACTTGCCAATACCGGCAACCCCCAATGAAATCAAACCAAGGCCACAGACATGGAGAGGACATCGAAACTGAGGTCACCATGACAGCAGGGCATGAAGGGCCACAAAATTTGAGACTTTTTTAATGCTGATCGATGAGAATGAGGATGATGAAGATGATGCTACAGATTTCCATTCCGGTCTGAGACTGCATGATAGGACTGTACTCTACGCTTCCTTTCATAATATATCCCAGCTTCAACCAGGCCCGAGAGACACAGACACCTGCAGTATTGGTCAGGAAATTTGAGCAACATTCTCAGAGACCCATTCTTAAGTGGATGAAACTCAACTGTGTGGTCCCGGTCTTCCTAACTACTGAGCCCGTAACAAACTCAACTCTGAGGAGGAGCCAGTAAGGCAGAAAAATCCCACATGACTCTGATGGGAATCTAACCCACGACCTCCCAGCCAGGAGTCCGCGACCATAACCACTTCGCCACGGTGGCTGTTTAAGGTGCCAAATCCTGTTCTCATCTCTTGTTATGCAGAGATAAAGCTGTCTCTCTCTCAAAATTTAACACTGAAATAGAGATAAACTGGTTGTCACAAATGTGAAGACACAATACACCACCTACACGTCTTTTGTTGTTACTGTTCTTTTTTTGGTTGTATTTCCTTGTTTGGTTTTCTATTTACATTGTAGAATACAAATAGCATTTTTTAATAAAACGTTGTACCCACATGTGTATGGGAGTATAGGTCCGCACAAGAACTATGACAACTATGCTGGATCGATGTGTACAGCACGTAAGTAATTCTGCAGCAGTGCAGTGTCTCCTCTGGTGGGGTGCCTCATGACAACCTGACACTAACTTTGCCCTACAGATTCGCAGATCTGGGGCTGCAACAGGGCAACACAGGCTGAGGCTGTGAACCAGAAGCCGGAATGATCTTGAGGAGTATTCAGTTATGCCACCTGATCACCTTGAAAAGGAGACGGCACAAAAACAAACACACACAAAAAAAAAACAAGAAAAAACCTGACTACAGCCTAGCCCACCACTACCAGCACCATAAACACACAACCCACGTTTCCAGAACTCCTCCAGCCATGAGGCATCGGCTCCTTCCTCCTCTTCATTGAGGACCTGCAGCATGATGATGATACTGTGCTCCCCTGTCAAGTCATTCTGCAACACACATCCACACACCCATTCATCAAGTTATATCACCTGTCAGGTCACTCTGCAACACACATCCACACACCCCATTCGTTATATCCCATCATTCATCCAATTATCATATCATATTTTCAAATTAAGTATCTGATACACTGAATTTAGTTCAGAAATACTGAATGATGTTTTTTTGCTTTATTTCAAGGAACCAACAAGATCTGGGTTAAAAAGAAAAAAAAAAAAAAAAAAGAGAGATGCTCCTGAGTGTGCCTGAGAAGTGAAGATTTCCAATCTACCTTACGACACAGGAAGTTAATTTACCTCTCAGATTCAATGCGCACAGCTTAATTTTCTTTTCAGCCAAATTTCAAAGGCTCTTTTTGGCCCTCCCGCCAAAAAAAAGTTTACAAATCATGCCTAAATGCTTGGAAAATGAAATGCTCTAAAAGTGTTATTTGTATTTGTCTACATGCCATTTCTGCCCACCACCTGATTTAAGACTGTCCATACTCACAGTTGTCTTTCAAAACAAGTACCAATGAAGATGATGATCATGAAAGTTCCGGACAATTCTTAAGAATATGAAAAATCACTGTTTGAGGTTTTTGGTAACATTGCTTGAGAAAGTGGCAACTGGCTTTACTAGTTCGATTCTACTGTCTGGTTATCTCACAGATGTAGGGGCAGCCTTTTAAGGGAGACAACTCTGACACCAAACGCAACTAGTCCTGAAAACTTTTTGATGAGAAATTTTTTTTTCCTCAGAAGATCCCAATTCTGAATACCAGGAACTCTGTTACTGCTATTACAAAACTGTAGTGATAGTCATTGTTCCAGAACCCACGGTCAAATGGTTTGGTGTTTGGCTGCAGAAACCATGGAACCCAGTTTGAACCACTTGTGAGGTCAGATTTTCGGACTTGAAACCTCTGTCTGTCTACGAAGCAGAAAACGGGTCTCTGATTTATTTCAGGGAAGGTTAGGTCACAGAACAAGCTGGACTCCTTCCATAATTCTGTGCCCTAGCCATGGTGAACTCCTGACATTTTACCACTTCTGCAGCCAGTAGTTAGGGCACTTAAGCTTTTAACCTTCCATGCTCTAGAAGGTGATACAACCAGCTGTTTGCATCCTATTTGATAATGGGTAGGGGGGTGCATGGGTGGTGGTGGTGGGTGGGTTCAAGGCTGTAAGCTATGACCAAAGATAAAACAACAAACAACAGCTACTAGTAAGCCCTTGTGGCTATCAACACACATAAAAGAATTCATAAGTATAACTGCATTTATGAAATGATGAAATCCACACAGCTGCATTGCAGAACACTGCCAATTACCAACCTATTACTGGCAATTAGGAAATAAAAACACTATTTTTTTCATGTTTCTTACCCCCATCTTCTCCCCTACTCCCCTCTCCTTGCCCTCCTCTCCCCACAACTCACCGCCTTCTGACAGAGGTACACCGGCGTGAAACCACCCTTCTTCCAGAATCTGCACATCATGTTACAATCATGTGACAATCATGGAGTTAGGAACACAGAATCTGCACATCATGTAACAATCATGTGACAATCATGGAGTTAGGAACACAGAATCTGCACATCATGTGACAATCATGGAGTTAGGAACACAGAATCTGCACATGATGTGACAATCATGGAGTCAGGAACACAGAATCTGCACATCATGTGACAATCATGGAGTCAGGAACACAGAATCTGCACATGATGTGACAATCATGGAGTCAGGAACACAGAATCTGCACATGATGTGACAATCATAGAGTCAGGAACACAGGAGCTGCACATCATGTGACAATCATGGCGTTAGGAACAGGTTCCACTCTGATACCACCATTTCTCTCTCATACACTGCATGTCCATCCATCTCTCGAATATGACCAGGCTTGTCTCAAGGTTACAGCAGCTAGAACCTCTCCCCACACAAAAAAAAAACGTTTGTTCATTTATTTGTTTTTTATTTCTATCAGTACAAAAAACTCTTGGGATGAAAGGCAAATGACTAAGATGTGAGGAAGGAGTGCAAGCATATGCACTGAAACTGTTTCATGCATTTAATACTTCCCCTCAAGAAACCATCCCTGTCTTCATCTGCAAAATTCCTTTACCTGCGCCTTTCAGTCAGTTTTTCCAGAGACCTCAGCCTTCCAACACGACTGGATATGGACTTTACGAAAACGAGGGGCACTGGAAAACTGCGTACACAAAAAAAACCCAGTACGCTGTATGAGGCCAAAGACTCTCGATCTACCTTATAATAATGATACATGGGGTAGTAATAAATGTGCACATGCTGGTAGATCAAGAGATCGTAGAGACACCCAATCTACCAGGAGTAATGATAAATAAGGTACAGATAAATGTTAGTAATCACCTCTCAGACAGACATCCACACAAACACAGAAGTAGACAGGCCGGGAAAATAACCCCCGACTTGGCATCTGCAACATGTGACAGATGATTCCCCTGCACTCACTTGAGGAGTTCAGAGGTCAGGCCGTAAGACACACTCCAATGTAGTCCAGCCTCTCTGCACGTCGCTGGGTCAACTTGCTCAACAGAGGGGGGGCGGCTCTTCTCCCCAATGTCTCCTGAAGCTCCGTTGGCCTGCCAACCCATGGTCAAACAGAACGACAGTGAAACATCCAGCAGCAGACAGTACAGGTTATCATGGCTGGATAGTGGATATGGGCAGTGCATGTGTGCTTGCGTACATGTGTGCGTGTGTATGTGCTTGTGAGAGAGAGAGAGAGAGAGAGAGAGGAGAGAGAGAGAGAGAGAGTGTGTGTGTGTGTGTGTGTGTGTGTGTGTGTGTGTGTGTGTGTGTGTGTGTGTAAGTGCAAGTGTGTGTGCAGATGCAGAAGTACTAGTGTCTGTGTCAACTGGTCTCAATGACAGACATAACTACCACACAGAAATCATGGACCTCATATGGAGCTGCCCAGCACAGTGAAGGACAAACTGTATCTTCTCAAGAACAAATCATCCTAAAGGCCACTCACATGTGTTTCAATGACATGTGCACAGTTCGCATAGGCAATAAAAAAAAAAATTCACCTCCAATGAAAATTCTCTTCTCGTTTCATTTATGCCACAATAATTCTACTTACTCCACTATCCCCAGCACCGATCTTTTCCCAGGTCGGTGGCACAACTTATTCTTTCACCCCACAAAGTAGCAGCAAGGACAAAAACATGCGGGCTTTGAACTGAATCTAAAACCCCACAAGGCTTTGAGCTCTCTCTTGTCCCATCCTTCCAAACTTAGAAAGCCTGGTCACTTGTGATTATTAAAATATAATTTGGGGTATTTAATTAATGTAAACGACTGTTGATGACATCAATAAAATAGCACACCAAAGCATGATCCATTTAGAACTTTCTTTCATGGGTTGTTGAGAAAAAAAAAACACAAAAAACACAAGTCAAGAATAACAAATAAAAGCTGCAATAAAAATTCAACTGATTATAATAATCACCACAACAGTGATGACAATGATGGCAACTTGAATAAATACTATCACTGCTGCAAGTTGTACATCTCTATGCCGACTGAAGTGAGAAACGCCAAAAGACTCATCCCTGTCATAACAAATGCAATGAATCAGCAGTTTTTGGTGTCCATGCCTGCAGCCTTTGGAACGGACACAGCCACATTCATACTCACACTCTCATACTCATGTCAATGTCAATGCTCTCATACACACACACACACACTCATACACACACACACACACACACACACACACTCACATGCACACACACACACACACACACACACACACACACACACACACACACACACACACACAACTGTTACTTTGGAAAAACTCTCAAGCCCAAAAACAAAACGGATCAAATCACGTGACATCAAAGAGGCTGCTCACCTGAGTTTCCTCGTCCAAGTCCTCACTCAGACTGGGCATCTTGCCCTCGTAGTACTGCACCAGAAGCTCCAGGGCACGGCTTCCATACCCCATCTGCACACAGCGTCAGTCATACACTCTGGGGTTTCCTATCAAAGAAAATGAAGCGGTCTCAGTACACCTGGATCATGTTTCTTTTGATGTGCGGAAAGGAAGTCTTGAGCTAGACCAGATGTACAACAGTAACTGACAACGAAGACCTGCGGGGGAGCATGCTTTCCCACAAATCCTGGATCCATCCTTTGATTTACTTTAGTGAAATCAAAATTTTCTACCCAGGAAAATATAAGGGAGTAAGGAGTTACTTCCCATGTCCTTTTCTTTTCAAACAAGAACTGTAAATCACAATGAGTCACTCTTTAATTAATTATACTGCTAGAAAGTGCATATGCATAGTTGCAAGTGTGTGCATACATGTTTCGCATTGTGCTCAAACGCAGTTGAGGTAACTGCATACATGGGCAAAAGGGGTGGATGACTTTTGGAAGTGAACAAGATACGGCGTACATGGGCTTAAGCATCTAGCACAAAGGGTTGTGGTCTGACACATGATTTCCACAGCTGACACCCTCACCCAAGAACAAGGCTTTAAAGGGACTTGCTTTCTTTCTTCGAAAATGAATGGCCAAATATAACCAAACCATCTTGGTTAATGACACTGCTTCTCTGAGGGACTCTGGGTAACATTTAATTGATAAATGGAGAGGGGGAAAAAAAAAACATCCTAACAACTCCTAATGAAGTCTGGATATTCAAGCAGTAAATAATGAAAACATTACACCGACAGTTATGCGCCTTTGTTTTATAATGACAGCAAACTTTACTACTACTCTACGTTCATAATTTCAAAAAATGCCAAAGAAAACAAAAAAAGGTCAAAGACACAATGCCATTTATAGCAGAAAGCCACAACAGATGATGAACATTGCCAAACCAAAGGTCAAAACTTTCCTCCAATCTTTCCTGTCAGATCTCTCAGACTGTTTCGCTATCTCGCCTTTTCAACTCTCATCAAAGACGAGGGAAACCCCAGCAAAGTCCACAGACATGAGCTTCAAACTGACTGAATCTCCACCTCGCTCTGATTTGGCTACATGTCATCACGGAGATCTAGAAACCAATCTTCAATCCTTGCCGGATTTCTTTGTGTACCGAGTGATTCTACAGTGTTTATCTCTCTTCAGATGATGTGTAGGTTGCACAAGACTCATCGTACATTTGGAACAATTCTCAAGTGTTTATACCTCAGGCAAAGATGTGGGTCGCCCACAACCCACACAGTTTACACTGACATTACTGAATGACTTTACAAAGTTCATCTACTGAATGACTTTACCACGTTTATCTACTGAATGACTTTACCACGTTTATCTACTGAATGACTTTACCATGTTTATCTACTGAATGACTTTACGTTTATCTACTGATGACTTTACGGTGTTTATCTACTGAATGACTTTACCACGTTTATCTACTGAATGACTCTACGGTGTTTATCTACTGAATGACTTTACCATGTTTATCTACTGAATGACCTTACGGTGTTTATCTACTGAATGGTTTTTACCATGTTTACCTACTGAATGACTTTACCATTGAATGACTTTACCATATTTATCTACTGAATGACTTTACTGTGTTTATCTACGGAATGACTTTACCATGTTTATCTACTGAATGACTTTACCATGTTTATCCCTTTTCAGATAAAGCGGGCTGCACACACGACTCATCACACTTGTGAAACAATCCTCAAGAGTCACACACCTCTGGCAAGGACGTGGGTCCCCCCACAACCCACACTCAACCTGCTGCCGAATCCCGATGACTACTATGGGGTCCTCCATGACCTGCATCACTGGAGGTGAACACATCAAATGATAACCACCTCTTCCTTTCCCTTCTGATGCACAAATCCCACCAATCATGCTGACAGGTAGCTGACTGGGCTTCTGACAAACACCCAACAGTTCATTTGAAAATCCTAGTTCAAGAGATGATTTTATTGTTCCTCTGGGTTGTGGGTGACCCACAATGCATTACAAACGTCAAGATCTGGAGAAAAAGGGAAAGGGGGGTGAAGATGGGTAGGGGTGGGGTGAGATTTATAACAAAAACAACTGAAAACTGTTTTCCTTCAATCATGACGGATAGATCATGCTAGTTGGGATAACCAGCCACTGACCATCTTTCCTTCAGCACAGTTTCATTTCACACTGACATGCCCATCCCCAACATCATTCAGTAAGGTCTTCAGCACAGTTTCATTTCACACTGACATGCCCATCCCCAACATCATTCAGTAAGGTCTTCAGCACAGTTTCATTTCACACAGACTTGCCTGTCCCCCAAAATTGTTCAAGAAGGAAGAGATGTAAAAATTGGGAACAAACTGCTATTTTCAAGAATTTTCACTCTTCCTCCCCACCCCAGTAACATATAATCCACAGACTTAGCAACCAGCAATCATCAATTTCATGTTATTTTCTGTAACTAATACAGCTGTTTTGCAACAGTAGGCATGACTGCATCACAGCATCCCTGTTTGCAGCCTCTGGGATACCAGCTCCCTGGGATTAAAGAACAAAAAAAAAACAAAACTGGAAACCTGAGGCTTTGAGAATTTTTTTTAAAGCAGTGTTCTGGAACATATATTTGAGATGTTGATTTTTTTGTTTTGTTTTGTTTTGCGTGTTTTGAGAGGCGGGAAAACATGGACTTTCTTAAGGGTGAAATCTGAGGGAAAAACAACCCATGTTCATCCAGGGTTCCTACAGACTCCAAAGAACAAAATTCATGGAGTTTTCCAGGAGTTTCAAGGAATGTTTATTTTATTTCAAGGCAAGAGGTGGCACAAAAATTAAACCATTGTTCTTTAAAAACTTCATTTTTTTTTCTATTGTTTTATGTTAGAAAAAAAAAAAAAGAAAAAAAAACGTAACTGGGCGATTTCAAAGCTCTTGTGTGTGATTTGGGGACCACGATTGGGGGCAAAATGATAAAAAATGAAAAAAAAGGGTTCATGACAAGAACTGTATTTGTATCATAGCAGACATGTTAGGCACTTGAAACATGACTTTTCTTGTTTTGCTGAGCTATAAATGCAATTACAAAAGGATTTTTATATATTGTTTTGCTGACCTATAGTAATGCAATTACAACAGGATTTTTATATATCTAAACTGCTTTTTTTTTTTCAATAATTTTTTTTCTATATGGTGGCCATAAGGCTTCGCGTTTCATTGCTTTTGAATTATTCCAATAGAAATAGCAAATGATACATGCTGTTTTGACTTATAAATAAAATAAATTGCATGCAGAAATCATTTCTGATTAAAAGAAAAAAAAATTGCCAAGCTGGCTAGTCTGGGTCCAGAGATATTGTACTCCTTACACATCAACTGCTGTCAAAAAAAGTGATTTTGAGAAAACGGCGTTTGAAAATAAGAGAAGTTAAGCAATTTTCACACACATCTCCTTCAAATAAAGTCATTTTTTATTAAGAAAAATGTTAAAATAGACAAAATGAACACTACAGATGGTTTCAACAGACTTTCTAGAATACAAAAACACATACAACCCAAACAAACGATTTTTGAAAGAAAATGGTCAAATTTTCGTACCACCTCTCCCCTTAAGGCTACACTACCTGCATAAATTTTTACTTTCAGGTTAACGAAAAACTATTTTAAAACAAATTTTTACAAACATCGTCGCGATCCTGGATTATCGTCTGTGATTTAACCAAGGGAGATAATTTGTAACTTCATCCATTTGATGACTGATACTACATAGTAAGAAGCTTTATGTGGATATAAATGGATTGCTGACAAAAAAATGTTCAAAACACCATCTGTGATAAAACACACACACGCACGCACACACTCAAACATCATACATCAATGCATAAATTCTTAACAGAATATATGCATCAGAAAATACCAAAGTACACACTGCCATAAAGACTCTTAATTAAACAAACTTAATTTCACATGATTAATCAACTAACAAAAAAAAAAAAAAAAAAAGAGAGAGAAAAAACACGATCCAAAAACTTACTCCCTGGTAGTCTGGGTGGGTGGCTATTCTGACAACCCTTGCTCCCGCCAAGGCAGCGAACTCACTGTCATCAAACTGCCAAAGAAGAAGAAAAAAACAAGAAAAAAGAAGAGAGAGAGAGAGAGAGAGAGAGAGAGAGAGAGAGAGAGAGAGAGAGAGAGAGAGAGAGAGAGAGAGTTTTTTTATTTGCGCAAACACAAAAATATTTCATCCCAAAAATGGGTTGGGACGAAACTTCAGCTGGTCCACAATATATCATTCCGTCACAGCTTTCACTTCTTCCTGCATTACGTTGAAAAAAAAAATCCTCTTCACTTAGATGACAAAAATACACCTGTGATTTCCAGACTGCGAAGCCATATTTTCGCTCTCAAATTCTGACTGGGTTTTAGAAGCGCCCTCTTCACAGTTAATCAGTCCAGGCACCCGGATGATTTGGCCAGCTGGTACACATGACCCACAGCAATGGCCAGGGTCTGTGTCCACACAGCCTAAAGCAGTCACCATTCAGTGTGCACTGTGTCCATCCAGCACACAGACCACAGCAGGTTTCAGCTCAGGTGCCCAGAGAGACATCTGTATGGTCAAGGGCAGGTTCACCATTGCAAACTACAGTTTGCATGCAGTGATGTACAGATCAAAATTCAGCTCACATTATTTATGGATGATTTTTGTTGCTTTAAAATCAAGGGGTGAGACATACTCTATCATGGTTCCTTGTGGTTCCAAAAGTTACAGTGGTCTGCCAGAACAGAAGGAAAAACACATACGTGACGCAGCATGGGAAAAGGAGGCTTAAGTGCAAAATTTTCTTTTTTTTTTTTTTTTTTTTTTTTTTTTTTATGAAATTTAAACATCTCCCAAATAAAATGCAACAAACAGAATGGATTTTTTTTTTCCCCTACACGTGTTTAAAGTTTGATACTCTGATCACAACAAAGGGGAGTAATCAAGCTATTTTTACCCCCCGCAGCGGGAATGGATTTATTTGTTTAGTTTTTTTTTTTCTACACGTGTTTAAAGTTTGATACTCTGATCACAACAAAGGGGAGTAATCAAGCTATTTTTACCCGCAGCGGGGAATGGATTTATTTGTTATAGTTTTTTTTTTTTTCTACACGTGTTTAAAGTTTTTGATACTCTGATCACAACAAAGGGGAGTAATCAAGCTATTTTTACCCGCAGCGGGGGAATGGCTGCCTGCGACTTTAGTCTCCTTTTCTCATGCTGCGTCACATACATCTGTGCCAAGAAAAAAAAACAACTCTCAATCGCTAATGTTCCACAACTCAACATTTTTGGAGGTACCAGGCCATGCACACTAAGAAGTGAACGCCAAGGCCACACAGTGTTATCTGACAGTGAAACGTTTCTGTATATGTCTGTACCGATTTTGACTTCCATCACACAAGTAGCTACATTCTACTTCAAAACATTTATCTCACACCACAGCTATATAATATGCACACACATACACAAACTTGAACTCATGTTTGTATATAGACATATACAATTCTTCCTTTCCTTCTTGAGCTTTATGCAGGTCATGTGTTTGAATGAAGATCTCTGTGTCCGAAAGGAGAACATTATTAATGTCGAGTAATTTTCAGTAATGTTTTCAGTTATGTTTTCAAAACTGTGCCTGAAGTTCTCTAAATGGCATTTTAAACAATACCTTCAATTTGTACTTTTCATGAGCCAAAAAGGTGCTTTGAGGAGAAATTCTGGATACAGAGGCAAAGAATCATTCTCTTATTATCATAAATGGAACCACATTTTGTAACTTGTATCTATGGTAACAAAAGAAAGTAACTCCAGATGGACTACAAAAAAAAAACAAACAAAACAACAAACCGTACAGCATGTTAAAAAACACAAATGGATACTAATACACCCATGAAGACACATGCAGCCATGAAGACAAACGTCGTCTATACAACAAACGAATAAATATACGTAATCACATACACGCACCACACACACACACATATGTACATACCTGCTGTGAGACAGTCCAGGGGATCAGATCCCCCGCTGCCCGTCTCCCCCGCTCCAGACTGCTCTCAACACTGGTTTTGGAAATCTCCCCCTCCAGACACACCTGATGCAGAAAACATTCACTGGTACTCGATGTGAAACACAGAGCAACCAGTAGATGATACAGAACACAGACTGAAAAAAAAAAACACTGTGCAGAAAACAGAGAAAGGAAGTTTATAGTACAGAGGAACAGGTATGTTATGCAAGAACACAGAGCACAAGTATACGATACGGAACACAAGAGTACCAGGTAGACCATGCAAAACACACAGTAAAAGGTACACGAAGCAAAATACCGAGTAGTAGGTAAAAGACGCAGAACACAGAGCGATAGGTACACACCAAATTCCATTCAGGTCTGAACATGACACTCAACAAGACCGAGATGCCAGCAGCACGAGAACAACACTGTGAGGAAAGTAGAGGAGCTGGAAGAAGAGTTGGAGACAGGATGTAAGGAAACCTAGGGCCACAGGGTCATCTGGTCTCCATCCATTTTTTTTTTCCTTCCATCTTCAGTCGAGTTGTCACAATAGGAGAGTTTCATCAGACATTCCAAGGTGTACGTAAGCTTCTGTTAAATTGAATTTTAAAAAAACCACAAAAACAATGGATCTGCATGGAAGAGTGGACTCTTGGTGTCCTAGACTACAGCGGGATCTGGGAGCCGTATATTAAATAAATACGAAAAATCAAATGTAAGTAATGCATTATCAAAACAAACAAACAAACAAATGAAAAATACTAGAAACACATACCCCCTCCCTACCCACACTCCTCTCCCTCCACTCTTAATATGCACACGCACTTAAAACCCAGGGGCCACTACTCTGGTCAGTGCTGCCTGGAGGCAAGGCTATCTCCCCTGCCCTCCCTAAATTTAGTGGGATTTCATGTCTACGGGCCTCTGTTTCACACCAGATATGATTATATGAGGAGGAAAAAAAAAAAAGAAAAAAACTCACGCCCACATGTTACAAAAAAAAGAAAAAAACCCCATGCCCCCATGTTCAAAAAGAAAAACTGCACGCCCCCCAAAAAAGTAAAAGAAAACCCCCAAGCCCCCATGTTAAAAAAGAAAAAGAAAAAAACCCACACCCCCATGTTAAAAAAAGAAAAAAGAAAAACCCCATGCCCCCATGTTAAAAAAAAAGAAAAGAAAAACCCCATGCCCCCATGTTAAAAAACCCCCCATTCCCCCATGTTAAAAAAAAGAAAAAGAAAAAACTACATGCCCCCATGTTTCAAAAAAAAAAGAAAAAATGCACGCCCCCATGTTAAAAAAGAAAAAGAAAAACCCCATGCCCCCATGTAAAAAAGAAAAAAAAAACCCCACGCCCACATGTTAAAAAAGAAAAACTCCACACCCCACATGTAAAAAAAGATAAGAAAAACTCCACGCCCACATGTTAAAAAAGATAAAGAAAAAGCCCACGCCCCCATGTTAAAGTCCCTAGTCCTCCTCCCCCCCCCCCCAACAAAGGCCAAACTGTTCTGACCTGAATGACACACAGAACATCGGGCAGGCCGGTGCTGCTGGCGCCCACAGGGCCTAGCAGAACAAAGACATGGTGGGCAGGGGCATCAGACAACATCTGCAGGTCATTGGGCGAGTTCTGTGAGAAAAAAAAAATCACGGAACACAGTCAGAAAAAATACACCCTTTCCAATACCAACAACAAAACTAGCAAAACTACCAATAAAGAATACATCAACAAACCCACCTTGTCTTGATGCTAAGACAAAACCCCACCTTGTCTTGATGCTAAGACACAAACCCACCTTGTATTGATGCTAAGACACAAACCCACCTTGTACTGATGCTAAGACACAAACCCATCACACAGACCCACCTTGTACTGATGCTAAGACACAAACCCACCTTGTACTGATGCTAAGACACAAACCCACCTTGTACTGATGCTAAGACACAAACCCACCTTGTGCTGATGCTAAGACACAAACCCACTTTGTGTTGATGCCAAGACACAGACCCACCTTGTACTGATGCTAAGACACAAACCCACCTTGTGTTGATGCTAAGACACAAACCCACCTTGTACTGATGCTAAGACACAAACCCACCTTGTGTTGATGCTAAGACACAAACCCACCTTGTACTGATGCTAAGACACAAACTCACTTTGTAGTGTGAGGAGACAAAAAGGGACACAATCCTCTGCAGGAACATCTCCGAGGACTTGCTGTAGCTGAACAGCTGGTCACGGTTCACATAGTACAGGTCGCAGCTCTGAGGGGCCGGGCAGCCGGCACTGATGCGGGGGACCGTGGCGTCCAGACACAGCAAAAACCATTCAGCCAGCGCTCCACTGGGTCTTTGTGGGCATAACGAATGGACTCCTCCAGGCTGATCTCAACCAGCTTCCGACCTTTTGTGTTATCAACAACAAAAAAACGATGCACAAGACTTTTGTAGCATACATCAGCTGCTTCAAGTTGCCATTCCCGAATTTTGTATAATATGAAATTCCAAATTTCACTGATTACTCTTCATGGTACAAGCTCAAATCAACAATACATAATGAAATGAACAATACATAATGAAATCGTACTGTCTGCATGCTGCTTACAGTCACTGACAAAATCTACTCTCTGTTATATAAATGGTTGGTATCTTAACCCACCTGCTTACAGTCACTGACAAAATCTACTCTCTGTTATATAAATGGTGGTATCTTAACCCACCTGCTGACAGTCCCGCTGCCAGATCTGGATGCGGTTTCTTTTCTCCGGTCACTGGTGCCCCCAGTTGGCGCTGACTGCTGGCGAAGCTGTTGTATCAACTTCAGAGACAGGCTGCGTCCAGTTCCTTCATATCTGAAAAAAAAACATACACAAGTGTCTTTATACCGCAACTTGTTGCTAAGTGATAACACAGCATCTGTATGCTGTCGACTTGTTCCATGACGGAAACACAGCACCTGTCTTCATACTATGACTCATTCTGAGCTGTCGATGTTACCCACTGCCGTTTTTCTGTGATCTATTAACAGGAGAAAACCCAGCACCTCGTCTACAAACTGTAACCTGTTGATGCACGGCTGAAAGCATAGCCCATACCTGCATATGATATTGTGATCTACTCTTGAACTATGACTTGTTTGATGAGGGTAAAGGGAAGAGAACAGAAATCAACAGACAGCAACAGAGAGAGACAGCAACACAGTAAACAGCAGCAACAGAGAGAGACACCAAACACAGTAAACAGCAGCAACAGAGAGAGCCAGCAACACAGTAAACAGCAGCAACAGAGAGAGATAGCAACACAGTAAACAGCAGCAACAGAGAGAGACAGCAACACAGTAAACAGCAACAGAGAGAGACAGCAACACAGTAAACCGCAACAACAGAGAGAGACAGCATCACAGTAAACAGCAGCAACAGAGATGACAGCAACACAGTAAACCGCAGCAACAGAGAGAGACAGCAACACAGTAAACAGCAACAGAGAGAGACAGCAACACACAGTAAACCACAGCAACAGAGAGAGACAGCAAAACCAGCACACAGATGGGACACAAAGCCAGACTGACTGACTGTGGCCCACTCTTAAATGAGTGCACTTTTAGTTCATGAGCTTGGACCATCTACGCTGCGATTGTCACAGTCCTGGTCTTCGTTGCTCTGCGACTCACGATCCAGGACTGTCAAGTCGCAGGAAAGCAGACAGTCCAAGATCCATCATGGAAAAAGAATTGCTCAACATGTTGTTGGAACTATTCAGGTTCAATTAAAACAGAAAGTGAGTATATAAAAGCTCTCCTGGAATCTAAATGAATTGCAGCTGACTAACCTAATGCACTCTCGATTTCAAAGCAGATTTGATTCAGGACAATAATATTCACACAGTCTTTTGGAAATAGAGGAATGATATTCAGGACAAAGATTGCTCATATTGAATTCCCAGTCTTTTTTAAAACACTCCAGCCTCAGCGGGCCTAACAATCAATTTCAGTTGAGCGCAAGCAAACATAAATTTGTTGGATTTGGGGATTTGTTCTCTCCCTTGTCTTGGGAAACAATTGTCCCCTTTAAAAACAATGATTGGTAAAAGTGTCACTACACAAACAGCTGTGCTGTCAACGGATTTTCTGAGTTCCACAAAGACACAGAATGACAGTGGTCATGAATGTGAGATCTTATGCAAAATACTAACTTGCACAATCTTAAAGAACAGCCAATGGAGAGAGGAGTCGAGGGGTCTTACCCACTGACGGTCGAGGACAGGAAGACCAGGTAGGGTCCCATCAAGTTCTTGACCAGAGGCAGAGGGATGGCGGCCGCCTCGTCAATGCACACCAGCTCTGCCTGGCTCAGCTTGACACTGTCGGCTGGGTGGATGTACTGAACACACATCACAGCAAATCTCATTAGCATCAACTAGTGCACAGCCCTACTGTTCTTTATCACATCACAGCCAATTCTCTTGAACAGCAACTAGTGCACAGCCCTATGGCTCTTCATCCCATTACAGCTGGCCTCTTGCATGGAGCACACCCTTTGATATTCACCTGGGGACAATAAGGAAAGGAGTACAGCTGTACAATGAACAAGGCCATTCATCCATACCTCAAAAGACCCTCACAAACTGATTTCCTTTCCTTGATTTGTTCCCCTTTACACTCCCTCTATGTGATTTACCTTCCCTACACTTTGCCTACCTCCAAATTCAGGCTCCTTTCAACTGATCTTCTTTCCCTTACGGCAGTCAGCCAGCTCAAACCTCTCTATACCTGGCTTGCCTTCCAACGAAGACTCCCTACACTTCCCTATACTTGACTCACCTCTCAATGAAGGGTTCCTATACTTGACTCACCTCTCAATTAAGGCTTCCCATACTTGACTCACCCCTCAATTAAGGCTTCCTATACTTGACTCACCCCTCAATTAGGCTTCCTATACTTGACTCACCCCTTCAATTAAGGCTTCCTATACTTGACTCACCCCTCAATTAGGCTTCCTATACTTGACTCACCCCTCAATTAAGGCTTCCTATACTTGACTCACCCCTCAATTAAGGCTTCCTATACTTGGACTCACCCCTCAATTAAGGCTTCCTATACTTGGACTCGCCTCTCAATTAAGGCTTCCTATACTTGGACTTACCCCTCAATGAAGGCTTCCTATACTTGACTCACCCCTCAATGAAGGCTTCCTATACTTGACTCACCTCTCAATGAAGGCTTCCTATACTTGACTCACCTCTCAATGAAGGCTTCCTATACTTGCCTTACCTCTCAATGAAGGCTCCTATACTTGACTCACCTCTCAATTAAGGCTTCCTATACTTGCCTTACCTCTCAATGAAGGCTTCCTATACTTTGACTCACCTCTCAATGAAGGCTTCCTATACTTGCCTTACCTCTCAATGAAGGCTTCCTATACTTGACTCACCTCTCAATGAAGGCTTCCTATACTTGACTCACCTCTCAATGAAGGCTTCCTATACTTGACTCACCTCTCAATGAAGGCTTCCTATACTTGACTCACCTCTCAATGAAGGCTTCCTATACTTGCCTTACCCTCTCAATGAAGGCTTCCTATACTTGCCTTACCTCT
The DNA here is from genome assembly GCA_016801955.1 of Conus betulinus. Taxonomy (NCBI): domain Eukaryota; kingdom Metazoa; phylum Mollusca; class Gastropoda; order Neogastropoda; family Conidae; genus Conus; species Conus betulinus. The sequence continues at coordinate 115,470 of JADBJO010001239.1, read as the reverse complement.
CAATGAAGGCTTCCTATACTTGACTCACCTCTCAATGAAGGCTTCCTATACTTGACTCACCTCTCAATGAAGGCTTCCTATACTTGACTCACCCCTCAATTAAGGCTTCCTATACTTGACTCACCCCTCAATGAAGGCTTCCTATACTTGACTCACCCCTCAATGAAGGCTTCCTATACTTGGACTCACCTCTCAATTAAGGCTTCCTATACTTGGACTCACCTCTCAATGAAGGCTTCCTATACTTGACTCACCTCTCAATGAAGGCTTCCTATACTTGACTCACCTCTCAATGAAGGCTTCCTATACTTGACTCTCTTGCCTCCCTCTCAATGAAGGCTTCCTATACTTGACTCACCTCTCAATGAAGGCTTCCTATACTTGACTCACCTCTCAATGAAGGCTTCCTATACTTGCCTTACCTCTCAATGAAGGCTTCCTATACTTGCCTTACCTCTCAATGAAGGCTTCCTATACTTGCCTTACCTCTCAATGAAGGCTTCCTATACTTGACTCACCTCTCAATGAAGGCTTCCTATACTTGACTTACCTCTCAATGAAGGCTTCCTATACTTGACTCACCTTCCAAATAGGACTCCCTGTACTTGTTTCACCCACCATTTTAAACTCCATGTGCTGATCTCTAATTATGAGACTACCCATAATTTGCCTATCTATCAAGACTCCATATACTTGATTTGCCTCGCCATTGAGGCCCTCAATATTTGAGCTACCTTCCAATTAAGATTCACTATACATGAATCACCGCACAACCCCAACCCACTATCTACAACCTGTATCCCTCCAAGTCCATATTCCCTGCAACTGATATACTACCCAGCTAAGACTCCTGTTAGAGACCCAGTTTATCTTTTTCTTTCTTTTTTTTTTGTGCGTGTTTTTTAAGATGTCGTTATGGAGATATCCATCTTACTTTAACTTCAGTTCCTGGCACTTCCCCCCCCCCCCCCCCCCCCCCCCCCCCCCCCTTTTTCCACCTCCTTCCCCTACTCCACGCATTCTTGCATAAACCAGACTGAGGCCATGTTCTGGCTTTGGAGAACATTGGTGTCATGACTGCTTTTTAACAATGGTGCTAGTCACACCTGGAATTATCACAGCACATCACTTCAAACTTGTCATTAAAACATATGTCATTTGCAGCCATTCGTAAAGCTTGTTTGTCTCCACCCCACCCCCCCCCCCCCCCCCCCCCCCCCCCTGCATTGTGCTGAATGGGCCGATGGAAGACGGTGGTGACACCGACCTGAATGGTCTGCCGGTGCTCTCTGGTGATGTTCACTCTGATCACCGCTTTGTTGTGGTCCTGCTCTGTGGACTGGATGATGGTGTAGTCCATGTGTTCCTGGCAAACACAGCGACAGTCATGCTGATCAACAACTCGCCCAATAACAACAAAACGTTTACATATTGAAAGCTTTTTTTTTGTTTGTTTGGGTTTTTCTTTTTTTTTCTTTCCATATTTTTATGACTGCATACCTCAAAATCACATTACAAACCTACTTTATCATTCCATTTCAGTTATCAATTTTTGAACCGTTTTTTTACATCCGATTGTTTTCTTTTCAAATTCTTCCTGATCATGTTCACTCCGGCACAACTGGACTCTGCCAATGGCTTGCTATAAAATATTCATTCACAGATTGGACAGAACATTGCTCACAAGACCCCAGACAGATGAAAGGGCCTCAAAGCAATGGGAGTTGCTGTAACTTATCATCATCCAGTGGTTTGCACTATGTCTAAGTACACAAAATCCCCTCCAGTGTACAAAGTCCTGTACTAACGTCTGGTGAACATATTTTGATGACGGAGTTTTTAAGTACACATGAAAACTACATAAGAAGGAAGTAAATCTCTATAACAAACAACTTACAAATGTATAATATCAATCAGTCTGTTCGTTTTTTGGTCTAGCAATAGCTAACAGGTCCTTCGTCTATACAGCTTTGTCATCAGCAATCTGTGACATCACCGACTCTCAGTTACACAGCCCCCTCCCCCCTCCACACACACACACACTTATTTATTAAAAATAAACAAAAGCCACCACAAAGAACTACCTAAAAAGCCCTTGTATACTTTATTACTGAGTATGTTATTAGTTCGTTTTCTATTTCTGAAAACTATTTTTTTTCACTCAAACGTTGTTATAAAATGAACATAATAAATAATTCATATATATATATGTATATGAGATACTGGGTTCTGGCAGTCAAACCCCTCATCATTTCTTAGAATGGCAGCATTATATAATGAAACACCCCTGTATGATACCCTACCGATTTCACAACCACATGTTGACATACCTGATAGCCCAAAGCATCAAAGCCTTTGAACACAAATTCAAACAGTGTCTTCAAGTTTTCTGGTGATGGGGCTGTCACAAAGATATATGCTGTATCTGCAAACAGACACATATGATAAATCAGTAACTGAATTAGAAATGCTAAAACATCACAAATCTACTGCAGTATGTGTCTATGCATATCTGAGATATACTAGTCAACTCAAAGTCTTACATTCAGCGCTGCCTTTGGAATGTATATAAAAGGCAAATGACAAAAATATATTGTTGTATCTGGAACATACATCACCTCATAAGAACCATGTTGTATCTGGAGCATACATCATAATGTAAAAACATATTCCTGTGTCTGAAATATATATCAGCATAGTGGAATTACACTACATCAAGAATGTACATCACAATGTAAAAATATTTTCCTGTATCTGGAACTTACATCGAAAACAGTGTTATATATTGCTGTGTCTGAAACGCACATAATATTCACAATTCGAATCATGTATCTGGAATATACATCATAAACAAAACAAAACAAAAACTGCGAATTATATTGCACATCTCAAATATAATCCTCAAACAATATCACAAATATGTTACTGGACTGAGAACATACAAGCATCATTACAGATTCATCACAGTATCTGTCGCACACACAAATCACAGACCCTATGTGATGCATCTGAACCATATACATGACACAGGCCATATCACAAACACATTACTAGAACAGGCACACATCACACACAAACTCACACTTAAAACTGCTGCATCTTGAACACACATCGCAGATCATACAGTAAAATACACTGCTATTTCTCTCATGTCATGTGTAGACCACTTCCTAGTAATGCCAGCCAGTGTACTGAAATCATGGCCTGTTTTATCAACATCCACCGGCTCTCTGCTGCTAAAGACTTCCCTGCCTGACTGTCACTCACTGGTAAGCAACCGCTGCAGCAATCGCCAAACCCAGTGCTGCTGATTTCCCCACGCCCTCTGCCTGCCGTCATGGTGATGGTGTTGCGTAGAGTTTTGTCAGCAATGGCCTCGACGCATTTCACGACGGAATTGGCCTGTGATTCACACAGCTCTGTTTCATTCACAGTTCAAAACAACAAATGGCTTAATGCGTAAAGACAGACATTTGAATTGGACAGATGTCCTTTTTTCTTTCTTGTGTTTTCAACAATGCGCAACGTTGCACAACTCTCTTCAGGGGATGCAGCATGAAATAATTAAAAAAAAAAAAAAAAAAAAAAAAGAAAAAAAAATGCCACGTGCCAAGTAAATATGCTCAACTGCCAGTTTGAAAGGAAATATAAAATGAGGCCAACAGTATTCAGTTAATACATCATGTCAGTTTCAAAGGCAGCATAATCTTCTTGTTAGTTCAAACACAAACAATAAAATGATGAGGCATTTCAACCATGCATTCTTTTTTTCATGTGGTGCATAGGACAACTGAAATAACTGGGTTAGACAGATCAACAACATAAAAAAAAAAAAAATGAAACAATACCGCTGTATACATACATGTTCAGTCCTCATGTAGGCATATCTGGGACCAGAACTTACATGCACACCCATCTGCAGCTGCAAAATGAAAGACACGCCAATCCACAGCAATCCAACCCCATGACAATGATCTCAGCCATCATGTCCACTGCCCATGACAAATCACCCTACCTTAAAGTTTCTCCTGCACATTCTCCCTGCATTCACACCCATACACACTCCACACAGCCACCTCAACAGGCTTACCTGGTCTCTGGTTTTACACATGTGAACCAGTGGCTGTGTCAAAAGATTGGTGCCTTCAATATCGGAGAGATCCACCTTGTTATCCTGTGTAAAGTAGAAAGGAAAAAAAAAAATGCATGCATGATCGTATGATTCTGCCACTACATCTTTCCACTGATCAAAGACAGAACATTCAGAATGTCTGACTGTATGTCTGTATATTGCATGCTCTACGTGTCCAGCTTACACACATCTCCTTGTATCAGACCTCACAGATGTTTTGATTCCGATTTACACTGGCCAACATAAAAATATCTACTCACACAGAGATCAGCTCAACATTCAAATACTTTTTAGAGTAAAGTGTTCTTACAATGATCAAAACACAAGCACAGAAAAATCCATACATAACATACATGGTTACTCATGGGAAATTAAAGAATATTCAAAAAATGAACTTGAGTTAAAACCAAAACTAGTGAAAGTTAAATCAAACATATGAATGTACGCACTGACATACATTAAGTCATAGTATAAACACATTCACTCAAACACGAACGCACGCACGCACGCACGCACACAGGCACACACACACACACACACACACACACACACAGAGACTGACCAGGGACCCAGGCAGCACAGGCTCAATGGAGAAGTTCTGAGACAGAACCTGCAGTTTGTCGTCCAGCACCATGCATGATCCACACATGGACAGCGAGCGCATGAACCTGACAACACAGTGACATACACACTGCAAGATGCAGGACTGGGATAGTGAGCTGATTAATCTAGACACACAAGATACATAAAATCTAACATTTACTCACATTACACACAAGATGGGAAGAACAGGTCATCAATGAACAAATTTCCGTTAACTTTCAGGTCATAGAATATGGCTTTCATCTTAAGGTGAATCACCAACACGACAGTTTCACTATCCCGTGTGGTATTGATCTCCACGCAGACCTTTAAATACAGTGCAGGAAACGGGGGCAGAAATAGCTCAGTTGGTAGAGCCCCAGACTCAAAAAAAAAAAAAATTGTAACAGAAAACTCTGCACCAACCTTTCATTGAAACGTGCAGAGACATCTTGGTAGGCTTCTGTTTGTAGCGAGCGTGAACATCCTGTGTAAACATATCAAACTGGTGTTACATCTGTCATGGAATTTCATACCCTGAATGCCCCATACACCCGACATGCACGAGTCCTGTCTCTCTATTTTAATCCAAACCAGTGAAAAGATACAGAACTATATTTTTGTCATGCATATTATATTCCTGAAATGGTTCAGTATGTCAATTCACTCAGCCATATATATCAGGCCTGCTTAAAAGCGAAAAACTGAAAAGCACATACACTCAAAAAATCATACATGTATACACACAACACTGGATTTGCATATATACATATGAGCAAAATGTGCACAATCACACAATCACACAGACATTATCTAGCAGGAACACTATAGACACAACACTGGATTCGCATATATTATGCATATACAGAGCAAACGTAAGTACAATCACACAGTCACACACAATTTACTAGCAGGAACACTATACACACAACACTGGATTCGCATATATACATATACAGAGCAAAAGTACAATCACGCAATCACACACGATTAACTAGCAGGAATACATACTCTGTCACACAGTACACCCCCACAAAACACAGAGTGACTGAACGAGTCACGTCACTGACCATGTCAATGTCTTGAGCTGTTTGGGGGGCAGCAGAACCACCACCAGTCCTCCTCCTTCCACTGTCTCAATGGATCTGGCCAGAAGGTTGGGCGTCAGCGCTTCAAAGTCCTGGACACAAACATCGCAAATCACCATCCTCTGAACTTCTTTTTTCATTTTGTTAGGACAGTCATGTGCATAACACCAGATTTGCTGACATAATCGATTAACATGCAAAAACATGCATTAAACTTAGCTTTTTATTAACTGTGTTGACATGATTAACAAGATCTTACATACATAAGTTTGTTTTTAATTCATTTTCTTCACACACAAATGAAACAATAATGTCCTTAGATTTCCACGCCAAGTGACCAGATACACAAATACACTCAAAGCAAGACATGAAGACAGATAATAATGAAACAAAAATGCCAGTGCATACCATTAATAGTATATTTATGCACATCTATTTGAAACCATTTAAAACAAAAAAAAGTATTCCACTAATCTGAAGCCTTTAAACCTGAGTACTCCCCAAATCTCAAGTTGAAAGTTAGTTATTCTATTTGATCAGTGGCTCATCATATTCACAGACGGCACTGGGCTATGAAGGAACTATGGTCCATGTTTCCTGAAGCTAGCAAAAAAGCAGAGAGCAAGGCGACCAGAATATGGAGAGAGCTTAGACATGGAGGATTTTAATGCGCAGCAAAATGCACCTTACATTCCTTTTCAATGACACTTTATTCAAGGTTATAGAAACAGTTTTTCCCCCCACACAAATTATGTGGTATGTCTCTGAATTGCTTCATACTTACAGTTTAAAAGAAACCATTTACAGAAGTGTGGATGTTTCCTGGATCTTCATTTGGATACATTTTTGACACTATCAACACAGACCCTTGTTCTGCTCTGTGATCCCAGTTCACACTGTCACAGCACTGAAATTCCCTCAGGACACCTGATTTTGACCATTTATAATTAATTTTCCTTAGAAGCCTAAATCCCACAGTGACTTTATTTTTGTACAGTGAAATAGAGCTATCTTGTCATCTTCTTGATGATGAATGTTTTAAAAGTCAAAACAATTACCTTGTTGTTGTTTGATCGAGTTGAAATGACATACATACTGCGAACAACGTGCACTGACTCAGTGCCAATGGGCTGGTTGCTTTCTCTTCAAATTAACCTATGAAATCAACTGCGGACTCCCGGCTGGGAGGTCGTGGGTTTGAATCCCATCAGAGTCATGTGGGGTTTTTCTGCCCCGACCGGCTCCTATCCAGAGTTGAGTTTGCTGTGGACTCAGTTGGGAAGACTGGGACCACACAGTCGAGTTTCATCCACTTAATGAATGCGTTTCTGAGAGTGTTGCTCAAATTTCCTGACCAACACTGCAGGTGCCTGTATCTCTTGGGCCTGGTTGACGCCGGGATATATTATTATGAAAGGAAGCCTAGAGTACAGCCCTGTCATGTAGTCTCAGACCGAAATGGAAATCCGTAGCATCATCTTCATCATCCCTCATTCTCATCGATCAGCATTAAAAAAAAAAAAAAATGTCCCAAATCTCTGGCCCTTTCATGCCCTGCTCTCATGGTGACCTCAGTTTCGATGTCCTCTCCACGTCTGTGGCCTTGGTTTGGTTCCGTCGGGGTCACCGGTATCAGCGAGTCCATGGGGGCTGTCGTTGGAGGGACGTGGTGGCGCCCTCCGGAGGGAGAGCTCACTCACGCCGGCTCCGCGACTAAGCAATTATTGTCGTCAGTAGGGGGCTTAGTAGGTGGTGTCCTGCGTATGTTAGATCAGAACAGGCGCCACTGAACACCACCGAAGTGACTCGACAGCAGTGCAGTCTCCTCCGGTGGGTTGCCTCTTGACGACTTGACATTGACTGCTCCCTGTGGATTACCGGTGCTGGGGCTGTGGCGGGACCAGCTGGGATGTGACTATGGACGGGGTGTTGGAATGAGCGGCATGGGTGCACTGCCTCTGAGGTGGCGCAGAATTTGGGACAGAAAAAAAAAAATTCTTCAGGAAATTCAGTCATATTTATTTCTAGAACACACTACTGCTACCATTCTCGCAATGTGTCCTGAGTGACAGATCACTTGCCCGGGGTATTTCGCCCCACATCGCCGAGGGGTAAGCTTAGCGCCCTGATCATTCTCGTGGCGAGTTGCGAAAAAGTAAAACGACAAGCAACTGACCTATCCCTTGCAAATTATTCTAATGTGATCTCTTCACATAAGCAGCCTGAGAGGGCTCACCTGCAGTACAGCCATGCCAAACGTGTTGCCCAGGATCTTGTGGGTCTCTTTGTAGTAGCAGTACCGTATGTTGGTTCCAGCAACAAACAGCTCAAACTGGTCGTCTGTGTTCACGTTCATGCGTCCACTCTTGATCTTTTTGTCCAGTTTCTTCATCCGTTTTTTTCTGTGACTGGAATCAAGATGCATTACGGCTGTAAAATACAATGGCTTCATCCATATCAGGTGGACAGAAAGGAAAGTTTCAACAACTAATATCGATAAAATCATCAAACACCACATGCAATAAATTGATGAGAAAATCATCAAAAACCACATGCAATAAATTGACGAGAAAATCATCACACCACATGCAATAAATTGATGAGAAAATCATCAAACACCACATGCAATAAATTGATGAGAAAATCGTCAAAAACCACATGCAATAAATTGACGAGAAAATCATCAAACACCACACGCAATAAATTGATGAGAAAATCATCAAACACCACATGCAACAAACTGAAGAGAAAATCACCAAACACCACATGCAATAAATTGACGAGAAAATTATTAAACACCACATGCAATAAACTGACAACAAAATTACCACCTCAGATGAAACTTCAAAAGGGCAGTTGAGTCTGTTCAAAACATAGTAAGTAATCTCAAAGAGATAGCATAATGAATACTCACAAAAGATCTGCATACATGTACATGCACACACAAAAACCTGCACAGACACACACACATATGCATGCACACATGCATATATATATGCAAATGTAAACAAAACACAAATGTAAATGCATGCACACACACACACACACACACACACACACACACACACACACACACACACACACACATGCATATACACACACACACACACACACACATGTACACATGCTTTACACAAGCAATAACATAAACACACAACACATACAAGTACACACACACACACACACACACACACACACACACACACACACACACACACACACACACACATGCACATGCTCGCACACACACACACACACACAGATGGACACACATAGACACAGGCAGAGAACACTGACCTGCTGAAGCCCAGCTCTTTCTTGTAGCACCACAGCACACTGGGCCTGGCTTTGATCATGGCCTTGGACAGCATGTGATGAAGAACACCACCTGAACACAAGCATGTGAGACATGACATCAAACTGATGCACAAGGACCCAATGAACTGAATCAACAGCACACATCCACCTTGGCTTAAGGCTGTGTCAGGCTATTTGACATAGGCTAGAACACCATGGCTATCAAAAATGTTGTTATGCTCTGCATAGTTATGCAGGGATTGTCTTCAGTTGTGACAAGCTCCTAGCATAACTTTCTCAGTCTCCCGAATCCCCCAAAGTTGGAGTGTGGTTCCCCACGTGGCGGGTAATAAAAACACGTCGCACACGTAATGTTCTCATCCCCCGCTAATGCATTTGTACCATAGTGTTCAAGTACTTCGGCTGTTTGGATGATTCCTGGAGTCTTCTAGCCAGGGTACGATGACAACACCACCACCACCACCACACATGAACCAAGCTGATGGGATGATTGTTTGGGAGGCTGCAGGTGGACATGGACACAATGCAGATGATGAGACAATGGGCTGTAACTCTGAAACACTACTCCCATCCCTTTAATCTGAACCCAAGTAAAACTAACTAACGGGAAAAGAAGATCAAGCATCTTTTAGCACCCAGACTAGGCAATCGAAAGTCCCCACAGTAATACCAAAGCAATAACAACTGAGGAGCAAACTTAATTCAGTTCAATATACAGTTATTTTGGTCATTCTCTATTCATCTCACAAAGGCAATGATATATTGCAGACGACTCTGTTTAAAGATAAATGAATGTGGGCACATATCGATTCATGCCCCTATGTACAAATTGGGTATGATATACAGGAAGAGTTCAAGAGAAGCAGAGATATGACCACAAGTCTTTGCTAAGATGCGTCATACTTCGAATTCCTTTCTACTTTACAAATTGTCATCATAATGTCTCCATCAGACACAACTAAACAAACTTAAATTTACATGTTCAATGCTCTTTCCACAAATGGCAACACTTAATTTACCACCATCATGCTCCTCAACCACTCCTCTTTTGTCTCTTTGCACAAAGAGTAGGTCACTGGACACACACAATAAAACATATGGCAGTGAATCTTTCTACAGAAAACAAAAGAAATTTCTGGCTCCTGGACGACCACTCCTTGTGACCAGCTATTTATACAATGAAGCCAATACCAACCCTCAACATTTTCTGCAACTACTAGGTATAACTCTCGTGCAACTATATGCTATAGTTATGCAACAGAATTAAAAAAAACAATGTAATATATGATAAATAAGTGCAGTTATCAGCCGCAGATGAATTTCAGGAAATCAAGCTTCTGATACTGATAACTGTTGGATATTGAGAGGATCAGAAATTTTCATCCTCAGTGTAGATTGTGATGCAGTGTAAATTACAACTGGATAACTGTCATTAACAGTACTGCCAATTCCTCCATGCAGATTCTCTTTCTTGTGCATGAGCGTGCAGCAACATCATCAAAGTTCTGTGCATCTTACTGTGTATATATGCTGATGCAGACAAACAAAACAGTTTTCCTTCATTACATGACACTTGCAATGTCAAGAATTTCATGTGCAGTTGTGTGAGTGCAGACAGTAGCTCCCAAAGCTATTTTCAAGGACACTGCTCCTCTTCTCAACTCTCAGTCATTTTTGTACACATAACAGTCTGGCAAAACATGTAGCATGATCAGTGTGCGGGGCAAAAACAATCAACAATTTCTGGACAAGTGAACAAGAACTGAAATCAATGAAAACATGTGAACTCACCTGGTCCTTCCCATGGTCTCCCACCACAACAAACATGGAGCGATGCCGCTTGGCCACGCCATTTTCAATCAGTATTCGAATGCGGTTGTCAATTTTCCTGAGGGTGCTCTTCTTCTCTTTCTTGTCTTCTTCCTCCATATCAACTGTCGATCTCTTGTGCTGACCTACAATTACTGCAGTTCACCAGATCCGGCTTTGCACACTGAATCTGTCAAAAACAAAAACAAGAAACTTTTACAAAAGTACTGTTAAGTACACTTTAACTGAAACTGACAGGACTGAAATTTTCTTTAATTATTGGTACCAGATAGCCAAGTTCTACTAAAATGGCAAACTTTCAGTCATACCCCATCTCTCTGGTGTGTTGACACACATGGAGAGAAAATATCGTTTAAGGTCAAACCAACAGGATGGTGCTTCATCAAGACATAGCCTTAAGATTTTCATACACTGAATTCTTTCCATGAGCATCCATTTCTCTCTCCCTTCTTCTCTCTATCAATTGTGTGTGTGTGTGTGTGTGTGTGTGTGTGTGTGTGTGTGTGTGTGTGTGTGTGTGTGTGTGTGTGTGTGTGTGTGTGCGCGTGCATGTGCGTGTATGTGTGCGAGAGAGAGAGAGAGAGAGAGAGAGAGAGAGAGAGAGAGAGAGAGAGAGAGAGAGAGAACGAACGAACGAACGAATTTTTTTTAAGAGGGCAGTGGACTAAGCATGAATGCTTTTTCACATCCAGCCCTCTGGGCAAGGAAAAAAAATTGATATACAGTAAAAAGCAAATCAAACAAACACACATGAAAAAATGCAACAGAGAGAGAGACAGACAGACAGAGAGAGAGAGAGAGAGAGAGAGAGAGAGAGAGAGAGAGAGAGAGAGAGAGAGAGAGTGTGTATGTGTATGGTTGTGTGTGTGGTAAGTAAGTACATTCATGAACATGAGTAGGTTGTGGAACCTGGCATTCATACACTGACTTGGGACAAGTGCAGTATACTACAGTACGGTTAAAAATTCTCTTTTTGTCTTTGTATGAAGTGTTGCCATATTCACCTTCTGTTTTGCCTACATGAATATATATCCTACTTATGGTGTCTCAGGACTGAGGAGTCAGACTTGCAGACTAAACAGTTTCCCAATATTAACCTTGACTTTAGTTTAATAAATAGGATGTTCTCAACTATTTTTACATTTTCATTTTGGCACTTGATATTCTGGGGGGTGGGGGGGGGGTGGGGTGGGGGGATCAATTATGACAATTATTGACACCACCTACTTTCAAAACTTGCTTGCCTTCAAACACCATTTATTCTTCACTGATTAAATGACTTTGTTATAAAGTGTGTTTTTTTTCCCCCCAAAAATGAACTGGAAAACGTACTAATGGTCTACAAATGCCAAGGTAGCATATTTCAGCCCAAACTTTCAGACTGGGCAAGAGGGAGGTGTGGAGGTTGGGACATGGGAGGGACAACCTATCTAGTTTAGTCACAGTCTGACTTGTCCTTTGGTACATGGCACTCTCAACAACATCACAAAGTTAAGGGTGTTTGTTACCACAGGTACTTCAAATAGTGCATTCCAGTCTCTGTTGCTGGCGAAAAAAAAGAAGTGGAACAATATTACATGCAGCACTGGATCAGTTGCAGCTTGTGGGGCTGACATCTTTGTTGTCCTGCTGGCTGTCATGGTGATGTTACTCTTGCTGACAGCTTTTCCTCTTGCAAGATGCATGACTCATCCACCAATTATGGTTTTGATGCAACACTCGAAATGACTCAAAATACCCATCTGTCTGATTGTTTGGGACCAGCTGAATCTTCTACTCTTTAGTGGACATGTGGAAACGCTCTTTCCATTTGTCCATTGGGCAATCAATTTTCAATTGTGTCAGTGAGAGGGTGAATCTTTCTGACTGTGTCTCATCTGTGAAAGGCAGTCATCTTCATCGGTTCATTACACTATTTTAGTATTTACAGATGTAACTGTGATTTCTTCTCCCTCCTTTTCCTTTTACAATCCACTCCCCCCTCTCATCCCCATCCACCCTCCTCTGCTTTTCCCGACAACCCCAGTAAAGTGTTGTCTCACTAAGACAATATGTGTTCTTTTAAGAAATTTTGTCAGCAGTATGTATGCTGTGTGCTTGATCAATGCTAACTGTATGGAGTCAGTGTAAATTTCAGTTCTTTTTCCTGAAAGTACCAAAACAGCTGCATTCTCCTTTCCATATATATACTGCTTATATAACTGTATAGATCTACGAATCTGCCATTCACTCCCAGCAGAACTCATCAACTAACTACTAAGGGTGGGCAAGCGGGAATTTGGGGAAGTGGATCATTTTTTTTTCTCAAATTTTTAGCTTCTTGTCCCCGGGCCAGCTGAAAATAATTTGAGAATTTCTAGCACTGTGATGTATAAACTGATGGTCATTTATAACTTCGAGCAGTAAGGTCTTTCCTTCAAAGTTGGAGAAGTTGATGACCATGGTTATCACTCAGTGTCAAAATTCATGTTAAGTTATATCTCATGAAAGGAATACTACCTCCAACAGAAAGCACACTGAGAAATACAAGCAAAAACAAAAAACAAAAACAAAACGTCAGCAGTATGATTATCATGATAGGTTGGCATAAATCTGAATCCAAGCTTACCTGAAAAATTCACAACTCTATACGTCCATCAACAACACGTGCGGATGAAACCGGAAGTGAGTTTTGCGATACATCTTTTAGCCAGATCGGACTAAAATACAAGTTTATGTTCCACACGACACCTCGGCGTGCGTTGGTGCGCGTACATTGATCGTGAATAACATGTGTTCGAGTTTGTCAGTGTATAAATTTGAAGCAAGTATGCACAGCACTGAGTTTCGTCAGTACGTCGACATCGGCTACCTACTGCATTTAGCTCGCCTGACATCCAAGTCAGGACTGGAGATGTTGCGATTGAGAATCCTTCAGTAATGTACACATCGTAATAATGTGTGTGTGTGTGTGTGTGTGTGTGTGTGATACGTACATTAATGTAGGATTCTCAATCCCTTCTTTGAGAAGGTCTGTGCTTTTCTCTTTGTTTCTATCTGCTCCCCCCCCCCCCCCCCCCCCCCCCCCCCCCCCCCCCCCCCCCCCCTCCCTCTCTCCCCTCCCTCCCCCATTCCCGCCGCTCTCTCTTCTTACTCTCTTCCTATCATCTCTTTTCCCATCATTCTCTGCCTGTTCTGTCGCCTTAGCTCATGTATTGATATTGTTGGTGTCCCTTATAAGTGATTTTAGCTAGTGATTGTATGTACATATTGGTATCTGCTTGAATTCTTCACTCATCACTCCCGTTTTTTGATTATATGTGAACCGTGTAAATCCAAAGCACGCACACGTCATTGCTTTTGCCTGAGGGCAGGATGTTAAGAAGCCTTTCTGTGCTTACTCTCCTTATTCAACCCCTCTCTCTCTCTCTCTCTCTCTCTCTCTCTCTCTCTCTCTCTCTCACCCCTTGCATTTTCATCACCAGCCTGCTGTCATAGGAGATCGTAGTTCAGCCTCAAAGCCGACGTGACCTTGGGGTTTTGTGAGGCTAAGTCCGTCAGTCTGATAATGACCCGGACAGCCTTGGTTTAGCCAAAGATACAGAGATGGAAGGATCGGTGTCTTTCTGCTTGACTTCCAGCCTTTGTAGGAGTCCCCCGTTCACTCGCCTTGGTAACTGACCACGTCCGAGTGAGGAAGTTGTTCAGTGGGCCGTGCTGCCCTCACAGGTTACCATGTATGTCAGCTTCTCTCTCGTCCACTGTTCAGCGAGGGCGGCCCGCTGCCTGAACGCAGCCCTCGCCTGCAGGCATACCACCGAGTGTGGGCTTCACATTGGACAATCTGACACGATCAGTTTTGAAGAGTGGTGAACAACCAACCAGCCAGTGAAAAGGCGGCAGACACAAGACTGATCAGACCAACAAGAAGTGGTGAATGCCTTCAGGGTGCGCATTGGAACTCCAGCTTACGAACAGCGAAGGCACTGATCCTCTCTCCTGTTCATCTTCGGCTTCACACAATGGTGATGAAGAAGACAAAACTGTCCGAGCTTGTAGCCGAAGGTAGGAACTGAGACCAAACTGGTTATACTTTAGAAGACGTTGCTATCTATGATACAGACAGGGAATGGCGGGTGGGTGGGTGGGTGGCAGGGTGGGTGGAAGTAGGGGGGAGGATTTCAGAAGACGTTACTATCTATTATACAGGCAGGGGATGGGGGTGGGGTGGAAGTAGGGGAGGATTTCAGAAGACGTTACTATCTATTATACAGGCAGGGGATGGGGTGGGGGGTGGGGAGGGTGGGGTGGAAGTAGTGGAGCATTTCAGAAGACGTTACTATCTATTATACAGGCAGGGGACGGGGTGGGGAGCATTTCAGAAGACGTTACTATCTATTATACAGGCAGGGGATGGGGGTGGGGGGTGGGAGGGTGGGGGGTGGGGTGGAAGTAGTGGAGCATTTCAGAAGACGTTACTATCTATTATACAGGCAGGGGACGGGGTGGGGAGCATTTCAGAAGACGTTACTATCTATTAT
>JADBJO010001239.1:92500-95000 GCA_016801955.1 Conus betulinus | reverse complement strand
GCAGGGCAGGGCTGCCTTCTTCCCTGATCACAATCTGTAGACTTCTAGGGGCAGGGCAGTCGCCTTTCCCTGATCACAATCTGTAGACTTCTAGGGGCAGGGCAGTTTTCCCTGATCACAATCTGTAGACTTCTAGGGCAGGGGAGTCAACTTTCCCTGATCATAATCTGTAGACTTCTCGGGGCAGGGCAGTTGAACACAATCTGTAGACTTCTAGAGGGAGGGAGTTCGACGTTCCCTGAACATCATCTGTGGTGACGAAGACATTACACCAGAGAAACTGTGAAACCCAAACATTCATCGTGGAAACTGGGCATCCAGGTTGTTCAAACTAAACACCCACCCCTGAAGAGGACGTGCTGAGGTGAGATGGGATGGGCTTAGAGATGTGAACAGAGGGCGTGAGGGGGAGGGGGGGGGGGGGGGGGGGGCGAGGACGGGGAGCTTATAATGTTGAGAGAATGCTGTGATGTTCTGGAGGGGAGACAACATTGGAACCCAGGAATCTGTTACCGTTGTGGTTCATGGGTCTGCTAGACCTAAAGTCTGCTAAAAGGCAGTCCCTTCTGGATGTTCGGAGCGGAAGACGGGAGGAGGAGGGGATAGGCTGGGACGCTGGCGTGGTCGTAATTACTGGGTAGGGAAACTGAAATTAAACAGAGGAGAGAAAGTGAGCAAAATAACAAGAGGGAGAGGTTCTTGCTGGTGCCATGGAAAGGTTAGCCTGTCTCTAAGCAAAGAAGCTGGAGACCATTCCTGAATTCTGAGGAAAGCAGGGGGGTATGTTGTGGAGCTGCAGATGGAAGAAGGGCATGACGATGTTCTGAGAGGTATTGACATTGTTGAGAAGAAAGAAAAACAGACAACGTAAAGGAGGCAATCAGACAGGGATAGAGATGTACAAACACCGCTCAGGGATTGACATGTGTTAGCCAGATTGAACTAGATTTAATTAAATAAGAAGGATTGTAAAAAAATATATATATATGGTTTGGTTTAATTAGACTTAATGAAATAAGGAAGATTGTACAAAAAAATGATTTGGTTTCACCAGACTTAATGAAATAAGAAAGATTTTGAAAAAAAGTCTAACTAGACTTAATGAAATAAGAAAGATTGTTAAAAAAAAAAATGGTTTCTATGAAGATTCCGATTGTTTGACATAGGGAGAGAAATGGGTGCAGGGACGCAGATGAAGTTGAGGGTGGGGACAGGGGTGTGGCTGGAGATGGGGGAAGGTTAAAGGGGAGGGGCATTGATTTTGATCTCTAGTTGACTTGGTATTTCTCCAGTCTTTCCGAGTTACCTCTTCACTGTATGCTGGCAAGGACATGTCCTTGATTCTCTATCACGAATGCTGACAGCATCTGTTTTACTATATCAGCTTCACCTTCTGGAACTTTCGTGCTAGAAACACACACTCTCTCTCCAAGGTACTTATGTTTGTGAGAAAAATATGTATCAAGATTATATTCCTAACCGACTGGCGATTATTTAGTTTATTTGATGCAATCAGAAAACTTGCTTATCCTTAGAAATTTGGCAATGTATATCTTTTATGCACTGAAAACTAGACATGAATTTATGAACGGAAACGAGATGTATTATGAATATGTGTTGCGACTGGTTTCAAACGCAAGTGAAATTTTGTTTGTTTGTCTTGGTGTGTTTTTCTTGATTTATTTCCCCTTGTAGCTAATTGTTTGCTTGTGTGTTCCTGAAAACAAGCTACTTTCTTTTGTTGATGGCCCGCCCTCGTTTTTTATTTCATTCTCAGCAAACGTGCACCCATTGTATACAGGTCAGTGGCCTTGCAGTTAAAAATTTTCAGAGTTCTCTCTCTCTCTCTCTCTCTCTCTCTCTCTCTCTCCTCTCTCTCTCTCTCTCTCTCTTCTCTCTCTCTCTCTCTCTCTCAAGTTTTCATGATTTCTTGGTTTAAAAGCTCCGTTGACGTTGAGGAACCGTGAAATATACCGCGCTTGGTTTTTACTTTTTTTTTTCCTTGTGGATTTTGTTTTCGAGAATAGAATTTATCTAATGAGGTCTTATGAAAGAATATTTTGAACGGTTCATTTGTGCTCTGAAGAATACCGATTTTTATTTTTGAATAATGAAATTTGGTTTACTCAGCGATTTTTTGTTTGTTTGTTTGTGCTTTTAGTAGCAAGAGCTTTTTCCATTTTGAATTTGTTATTATTTAACGAGCTGTAACATGACTTTCGTCTCAGTAAATGAATGATTCATAATGGACATGTTAACCTCTCCATCTCCACATCTGATGAAGGGATGGGATGACTAGACACCTGTAAATCTTTTCCCCCATGCCACATTTCCTATTCGCTGGATTTGATGTTTTCACCAAAAAAAAAATCAAGATTGTAACACTGTCATTGGAAGACATTCAAGGCTGTTTTATTTTAGCAAACAGGTTTAATCAATCATGTCACAGCTAAAATGGACCAGTTTGTCCCTCAGATCACACGATTTTTGGCAGTTTTTC
>JADBJO010001239.1:80000-85000 GCA_016801955.1 Conus betulinus | reverse complement strand
GACACCGCTAGGGAAGAAGAGGTGCAGCAGCACATCAAGAAAGTGCTCAGTGTGTCGGGATACCAGAAGTGGGCCTAGGATATCCCGGGGGGCAAGAAAATCATACCCCACCCCTCCACTGATCGACAAACTCCTTTGAGAGGGCAGGTCTCCATGCCGTACGTCAGCGGCGTCACTGAAGCTCTCAGCAGGAAGATCCGAAAGTTGGGAGTCAGTGTTCACGCCAAGCCCACCAACACCATCAGCAGCCGGTTAGTCCAGCCCAAGGACAAAACAGACAAATGGGACAAATCAGGGTGATATACAAGGTAGACTGCCAGGACTGTGACCATAGTTACATCCTTCACTCCCACGTGTCGGTTTGCTGACTTTCAACCGAAAACAATCCAAAGCGACAAATCCCCCCCCCTCCCCCCCAACTTTCGACAAACTATAATAACTTAAAGAAAAACAAACGAAAACAAACAAATAAAAAGATAAGGAAGATAGGGGTTAGTTACCGCCAAAGACACAGACAGAGAGCAGGACAAGACATAATGCATTTCGACCTCTTGGGTCTTCTTCAGGCGAAAACAAATAACATTTAGGACAGTGAAAATGAAGAACGAGAAAACACGTATCTTCTCATGTTTTACCACACGATCAAAATGGCCGCCGGATGGAAACGAGGCCACCCAGTTGTGGTTTCTCAAGTCAACATTTTTTCATTTAAAGAAAAGGAACATAATTCAGTCCCCCCCCCCCCCCCCCCCCCCCCCCCCCCCACACACACACACACACACGAACACACACACACACACACACACACACACACACACACACGCGCGCGCGCGCGCGCACGCAAAGCACACACACACATCCTTGTATCAGCGACAAGCCAGTGCCAATTGAACGTGTGTTTGTTGACCATCTTGTGAGCGACGTTCAGAATTCTTCGACCCACCAAAATCACGGGAGTTGGTCGTGGTCTACGTGGCCCCGTTTGATTGTCCCGCCTGACATATGAGCATGCGCAAACTTAATGGGGACGAGCCAGGGACGGAGCAACATGGAGGAGGAGAACCACCTCTACCTCGACACTAATCACTAATAAGTTTATCGTCAGTGGTCTTTGCAGAAGTTTTTCTTTTATTGTGGCGACATTGATGCTGAGCATTGTGGTCATTCATACACGTGTGTTTCTCAAGGGCAAGCTTGGAACACCTGGGTCAGTGTGAATATACATGTAGCTTGATGTCGGCTCACGCCTGTGTTGACAGTGATGAACAAGTATCCCAGAGGGTAAGTAATTATTTGCGCGCGCGCGCGCGCGCGCGCGCGCGCGTGTGTGTGTGTGTGTGTGTGTGTGTGTGTGTGTGTGTTGTTGTTGTTGTTACGATGTTATTTCTGCAAATTAGCAACCTGTATTAAGATCGGTCAGACAGACTGTGTGTGCGTGCTTTTGTTTTTTGTCGTGATTTCTTCTTCAATTTACCGTCTCTCCACATTCACAATTAATTATAAGATTGACATGCGCGCGCTCATGTGTGTGTGTGTGTGTGTGTGTGTGTGTGTGTGTGTGTGTGTGTGTGTGTAAAGGTGCACACGTGCGCATGTGGGTGTATGTATGTATATGTGTGTGTGCATGCGGGAGAGAGGGAGGGAGTGAGGTGCCGGGGGTGGAGAAGGGGGAGGGGGCGGGGCGGGGCGGGGGTCTTTTGTGTGTGTGTGTATGTGTGTGTGTGTGTGTGTGTGTGTGTGTGTGTGTGTGTGTGTGTGTGTGTAGTGCGCAAGCGTGAGTGTGCACGCACGCGTGAGAGAGAGAGAGAGAGAGAGAGAGAGAGAGAGAGAGAGAGAGAGAGAGAGAGTGGTGTATGTGTGTGAGTGTATAGTGTGTGTGTGTGTGTGTAGTGTGTGTGTGTGTGTGTGTGTGTAGTGTGCGCTCGCGCGCGTGCGTGCATGCGTGTGTGTGTGTGTGTGTGTGTGTGTGTGTGTGTGTGTGTGTGTGTGTGTGTGTGTAGTGCCAGAGGCCAATTCAAGCCTGTCGACTTTTTGGATTAGGTATTGCCACAGATACATTGGCCATACAAAGGCTGCCGACTTATCATTGTTTGGATAGGTACATTCAGGCGTGATATCCACATGCACCATAATTTATGTGACAGATAAGAAGAACCATTTCTGATTGCACGTATGTGGGCGGGGGGGAAGGTGGAGCAACGGAAAGCAGGAGAGCAGCGCATTAAAAGGGGGCACTGAAAATGACAGTTTTCACACGTCGGTCGGAACTTCAAACTGCGGTTATGGGTCAACCAGACATCATGTTATTTTCGGTGTCGGATATCTCTTCATATCTGGTATCATATTATCTTCGGTGTATGATATCCGTTCATTTCTGGCACCATATTATTTTTTGGTGTAGGATATCCGTTCATTTCTGGCACCATGTTATTTTCGGTGTAGGATATCCGTTCATATTTGGCACCTATTTTTTTCGGTCTAGGATATCCGTTCATATTGGTTATTTACGGTGTAGGATATCCGTTAATTTCTGGCACTATGTTATTTTCGGTGTAGGATATCCATTTAACATCTGGTACCATGTTATTTTCGGTGTAGGATATCTATTCATACCTGGTACCATGTTATCTTCGGTGTAGGATATTCGTTCATATCTGGCACTATGTTCTTTTTGGTGTAGGATATCCGTTCATATCTGGCACCATGTTATTTTCGGTGCAGGATATCCGTTCATATCTGGCACCATATTATTTTCGGTGTAGGATTCTGTTCATATCGGGCACCATGTTATTCTCGCTGCATGATGTTTGTTTACATCTCGCACCGTGTTATTTTTGGTCTAGGATATCCGTTAATAACTCGCACCTTGTAATTTTCGGTGCAAGATGTCCGTTCATATTTGGCACCATGCTGTCTTCGGTGCAGGACAGCCGTTCGTATCTGGCACCATGTTTATTTTCGGTGTAAGTTTTCCGTTCACATACAGCACCATGTGACTTACTGCGTGAAGTGTAGGCTGTCCGTGCACACACGGCATTCTGTGTAACATGTACACTATCCATGAACACCTAGCACCGTCTCCCCCCCCCCCCCTCCCCCTCCCCCTCCTATAGTGTGTCAGCTAGCATCCACGATAGTTTTCGCCGTAAGTCGTAGGATATCCCTGCACTCCTGGCGACATGTTACTTAATCCGTGATGTGTAGGACATCCGTGCTTACTTGGCATCACGTTAGTTTCGCCGTAAGGTGTACGATACCCGGTGCACGCCTGGCACTGTTACTTTCTCTGTAAGGTGCAGGATACCCGTGCACGCCTGGCACTGTTACTTTCTCTGTAAGGTGTAGGATACCCGGTGCACGCCTGGCACTGTTACTTTTTCTCTGTAAGGTGCAGGATACCCGGTGCACTCCTGGCACTGTTACTTTCTCTGTAAGGTGCAGGATACCCGGTGCACGAATAGCATTGTTACTTTCTCTGTAAGGTGCAGGATACCCGGTGCACTCCTGGCACTGTTACTTTCTCTGTAAGGTGCAGGATACCCGGTGCACGAATAGCATTGTTACTTTCTCTGTAAGGTGCAGGATACCCGGTGCACGAATAGCATTGTTACTTTCTCTGTAAGGTGCAGGATACCCGGTGCACGCCTGGCATTGTTACTTTCTCTGTAAGGTGCAGGATACCCGGTGCACGCCTGGCATTGTTACTTTCTCTGTAAGGTGCAGGATACCCGGTGCACGCCTGGCATTGTTACTTTCTCTGTAAGGTGTAGGATACCCGGTGCACGCCTGGCACTGTTACTTTCTCTGTAAGGTGTAGGATACCCGGTGCACGAATAGCATTGTTACTTTCTCTCTGTACTTTTTCTGTAATATCGATGCACGCCAGACGCTATGCTACTTTCGCCGTAAAGTGTAGCATACTCGGTGCACGCCTGACACTATGTTACTTTCACCGTAAAGTTTAGCATAGTCGATGCACGCCTGACACTGTTACTTCCGCCGTAAAGTGTAGCATGCTCGGTGCACGCCTGACACTATGCTACTTTTGCCGTAAAGTGTGGAATAACCCGATCTCCGCCTAACGCTGTGTTATTTTGGCCGTTAGGTGTAGGGTACCCCGTGCACACCTGACATTACATTACTTTCGCCGTAAAATGTAGGATATCCCGTGCACACCTGACATTACATTACTTTCGCCGTAAAATGTAGGATACCCGGTGCACGCCTGGCATTACGTTACTGCGTTAGGCGTTCAATATTTTTGCAAAACTGCCACCAGCAACATGTCCTCTCCGTGGGAGCATCTCTCTTCCCCGTTACCTTAAAACCTTTGAATACCTCGAATGATAAAAAAAAAAACAACAACAGCACCACCCGATCAGCTGTCTGTAATGTTGATTCGGTCACTGTCATTTTTGTTGTAGTCTAGAAGACCACCTGGAACCATTTCAACTCTGTCACCATGCAGAGGACACACACACACACACACACACACACACACACACACACACACACACACACACACAAACACACACACGTACACACGCTTGTGTGCGCGCGCGCGCACACACAGCACACGCACACACACACACACACACACACACCACACACACACACAAATATACCAGTAAGCACTCAGTTTGTCACACACACACGCGCGCGCGCGTGCGCGCGCGCGCACACACACACACACACACACACACACACACACACACACACACACAGAGGAGAGAGAGAGAGAGAGAGAGAGAGAGAGAGAGAGAGACAGACAGACAGACAGACAGAGAGAGAGAGAGAGAGACAGAGAGAGAGAGAGAGCAACACGAAAATGGCATACACATAATTACAGTTATGTAAACCAATGCATGTTATGCAAGCTGGACGATTGGTATCGTAGGACATATACAAACTAAGCCATGCTGAGTGCGTCAGCCCACTGGATCCGGCCCATAAGTAAACATGGATTTCAACACTGGCCTGACGACTGATTTCTCTCTCCC
>JADBJO010001239.1:70000-72500 GCA_016801955.1 Conus betulinus | reverse complement strand
TTCCATCCCAATCCTCCTTTTTCTCCTTTTCCCTTTTTTTCATTTATGCTTCTTCATCTTTTTCTCTCTCGCTGTTTCTCTATCTCTATATCTCCTTCAGTTGCCTGTGTATCCACCCCCCTCCCCTCCCTTCCTCCTTTACTACCCTGTTTATTTATTTATTTTCGGTTGTCTAAAATCACTTATGTGTATAGACATTAAATTGAAGAACACACACACACACACACACACACACACACACACACACACACACACACACGCAACCGCGCGCGAGCGCACGCACGCACGCACACACACACACACACACACACACACACACACACACACACACACACACACACACAAACACACACACACGGGCGCGCATACAGACACAAGCACGCTCGCACACACACTCACGTGTACACACATACACTCACACATGCACACTCCCCCCCCCCCCCTCTCTCTCTCTCTCTCTCACATACACACACACATGCACATACACGCAACACTCCCACCACACACACGCACACACACATGCACCCGCGCACATGCGCGCACGCATGCATGCACCCACCTACCCCTCCCCCACAAACACAAATACATGCACACATATATGCGCGCGCGTGCACGCACGCACACACTCATACATACACATGCACGCACACATACAGATACGCATTCAAGCACGCGCATACACACATGCACACATACACACATATACATGCACATACATAATCTTTTTCACACACACACGTACACACGCACGCAAGCATGCAGCACGCACGCACGCGCGCATACTATACAGTATATAAAGAGTGCATGGGAGAGAGTGAGAGACGGACAGACCGTGACAGAGAAGGCATAAAGGACTTGCACTGTAAGAGTCATACAGACCCCCCCCCCCCCCCCCCCCCCCCCCCCCACACCCTCCTCCTCCCGTCCACTTCCATTCACTTTACACCCCCCCCCCCCCTCCATCCTCTCCCTTCCAGTCTCTCTCTCTCTCTCTCTCTCTCTCTCACACACACACACACACACACACACACACACACACACACACACACACACACTCACTCACTCACACACTCACACACGCTCACACATATGAACACACGCTCATGCATATAAACACGCACACACACACATACATACATATGAACACACGGTCATGCATGTAAACGTACACACACACACACACACACACACACACACACACACACACACACACACACACACGCGCGCGCGTACACACACACACACACGCGCGCACACACACACACACACACACACACACACACACACACACACACACACACTTCATACCATTTCGGACTCTTTCAATTTCGATGCTATTTTAACGGTGCATCCAGTGTATTTGTTCATTTCCCAAACCGCGTCAGGAGAATCTTTATTGTCAATCTTAGCGAGAGAAAGGAGGAGAGGGTTGGGGGTGGGCAGTTCATAAAACCCACAGAACATAACTGCGTATACAACAATAAAAACTTTCAGCCTCTGTGCTGCATCGATGAATTAATGAGGACTGTGGTAAATCGCAGTGGGCTGCATGCAGTAGAGTAGCTACAGGCCTATATACTGCAACGCTGAATTCTTTGTGATGACATATACCAAGATGAAGCAGTAGAATCTGCATAGGTGAAGAAGTACTGACTACATACAGTGGGATTAAAGCTACAAGCTGACGTATTTTCACAATGGTGGATACTCGAAGGTCGCATACTTTGGAACAAAAACTGTAGGTTCGGTTTTGTGGTGACTCGTTAGGAAATGCGTAACACGCTATAGTCACAGACCTGTGTGACGTTACAGCGAATGATTGGGGGACAGTATAATGGTATGACAAAAATGCAGGACCTGCACTTGCGACGGTGAACCAGGCGAACAGTTTCTTTCCACCGCATGCTTGTTTCTCCTTCCCCCACTCCATTTCACCTAGTGAGTATGTCATTAATAAAGTTCAGCCATAAAGCAACCCCCTCTTAACTCCTCGCCCTACACCTCTCTCCCCCCCCCCCCCCCCCCCCTCTTCCCCCGTCCGCTGGTTCAGATGATCTTTCAAGTTTTGAATACCTTGAACTCTTTAAGCACGAGTGGCCAGAACGCTGTTGTGGTACATTTTCCTTTCGGCTGTAGGTCCTTCTTGTTCGCTGCTTGGGAAAAGATCGGTGTTGGCGGCAAAAATGATTTTTCGCCTTCCTCCACGATGGAGGATTGGGAGGGTGGGAAGCGCGGATGGGGCGGTGGTTTGGGTGGGTGGGTTTGGATGGGAGATAATTTAAATTCGACAGTTTCTTTCAAGATGTCAAAGTGTGTAGAGTGCAGGTCGCACGGTTAAAAAAAACAAAAGTCGTGATCGTTGTCGCATTATTTCCATCAGAGTACGAGAGACACGTCAACGCAATCTCCCACCGCGTGTCCTACATCTGATTGAACCATCAGATTCGTATTTTCTTTAAAAAAAAAAATGAATACCCATATTCCTCAGCACATTATTTTT
>JADBJO010001239.1:60000-65000 GCA_016801955.1 Conus betulinus | reverse complement strand
AGCCAGGCTCGGTGTGACGTCATATTCAGGTTGAGATTCCTCACTCGCCAAGGCGGTAGGGCAGACGGGGTAACCGCAACAGGAAGGCCGGTCGGAGGGGGTGGGGGATGGGAGGGGAAGAGAGGGGTGGTAGAGGGTTTATGCAAAACTGCACCGACACCATCAGAAGATCAATACATGAAGCCTCAGGCCTACGTGAACTCGTCTTACAACGGCCTGGATGCTTTACCCTGAGCTTACTGTTTAGTGGGGAGGGTATGGATAGTGATGGGAAAGGTTGCGGGTGGGGTTTCTGAAGCAACTGTGCTGAATCACGTCGATTAAAGAAATCTTAGTCTTTTTTTTTTTTAACAACAACAACAACAACAACAAAAAAAGAAAAAATGACCCATGCGAGTTTTGAGTCTTGGTCTCGATATTAACTGGCGGTTTTTTCATAGATAAAGGCTTACGGCCCTAATATGATTTATGTCTAATCCACTCCAAAAGCGTCAATTTAGATGGAAGCTGCTTCTAACTCTTTATAAATACCCCACTTTTGTCCCTATTCCCATTCATGTAGGATTTTTGGGCACTCAAAACAACACTTTTTTTTTTTACTTATTTTCCTGTGCTCCTCATTTGTATTCTTTCACACCAGGGTATTGTACTTTTCAGTCCAGTTTTCTCTCCACTCCCTACTTTTCAAGTCCACTGCATGATGTTCTCCAGAGACCCTTCACTTTACCGTATGAACATGTTGCGCACATGCTGTGAGAGGACTGGACACACCGCCACCAGTGTCCATCTCCGTCCAGTGGCTCGCTTTTCCACTGCAGTTGCCTTCTTTAAATATTTCATGGATTTGAACCTGAGGCCCTCGCTTTCTTCTCCCCTCCTTTAATTCTTTAGCAGCACTGCCATTACCGCCCATACCCCAAAGTGTTTCCACATTACCCATTCTCTTGTGTCATGTTTGGTCTTTTCCCCACTCTACCTCAACATTTTTGAAGTCCTGCGGTCTCTCCCCCCCCCTCCCCCTTCCCCTTGCATTCTTCTCTGCCACAAACAGTTCTCT
This sequence comes from Conus betulinus, assembly GCA_016801955.1. Taxonomy (NCBI): domain Eukaryota; kingdom Metazoa; phylum Mollusca; class Gastropoda; order Neogastropoda; family Conidae; genus Conus; species Conus betulinus. The sequence continues at coordinate 63,943 of JADBJO010001239.1, read as the reverse complement.
TTGTACACTGCCGACCTATTCTTCTGCCTTGTACGAAGTTACGATACAGTCATTTCATTTTTGTTACGCCTTTGGTTTTCTTTCGGCGACATTGAACAGTAGGAAGAACGGTACCATTTTCAACTCGGTCCTGTTCTCCCCTTCCTATCCCGCCCGTTATTCTTAGGTTCTTCTCCCATCCGTCAGTCATGCTCTTAATTAAACTCCTTTCCTCCTCCAGAGCATCAGTCTTCAGTTTCACATTGTCTTCTCCTCACATCCATTGATCTTCGTTTTACTTTTCTCCACTCGTCCATCATTCATTCTTCTCAAATTCCGAGTTCCCGTTCCATCTCTTAGTCATCTTTCTCATGTTTTTTTTTTCTCTTCATCATCTTGTCTTCCTTCACTATCGTTATGTTCTGTCCCCGTCCTACTCTCAGCGGAGCTTTATGTTCTCTTCGTTTCATCGTGTGTCAACTTTTCATCAGTAACGTGTCCCCGTCCTCTCATTTCGTCTCGTTCCGTGCTGACTGTGCCCACTACTACTCTGTGGCTATTCTGTTTTCATCATTCTGTGCTGATTGTGCCCACTACTACTCTGTCGCTATCTTGTTTTCATCATTCTGTGCTGATTGTGCCCACTACTACTCCGTGGCTATCCTGTTTTCATCATTCTGTGCCGATTGTGCCCACTACTACTCTGTGACTATCCTGTTTTCATCATTCTGTGCCGATTGTGCCCACTACTACTTTGTCGCTATCCTATTTTCATCATTCTCACGCGTTTTCCCCCTCCCCTAAACGCTTTATTCTCATGTCTTCTCTGTCCGACATTTCCCATTTATCACTTTTCCCCAAGTCAAACATTCATCAATTTCACGTTTCTCCTCCCTCCAGCATTCATCATTTTCGCGCCATTCTCTTCGTCACGTTCGTCAGCCACCATTCCCAGTTTCCCTTCTCTGATTTCGTCTGTCATTCATTATTCTCCCGTTCTTCTATTCTGATCGCGTCCTGCAGTCATTATTCTCTTGTTCTGTTCTCAACCCATTCTTCATTGGATTACTCTGACGATGTCCGAGTTTCATGTACTCCATGATTCCCACGTTCTTATCTCCCTTCTCTCACCCAGTCTCCCAGTCATCATTCTCACCTTCTCCTTTCCTCTGTTTGTCAACACTCATAATCCTCCTTGTTTCCTTTGTTTTATTTTGGCCTCACTGCACCATTCCAACGCTGTCTAGTGTTCATTAATCCATCGGTCTCACACACTCCTCTCTTCTTTTCCTTCTTATCCCGTCCTTCATCGTTCTCACGTGATTTTCCCATCCACAATTCTGACCGTCACCTTTCATACATCATTTCATCATTCTTCTTTTCATCTCCCGTTCATACGTATCACTTTCTCTTTTCATCCCACCCCTCATTCATGATTCTGACGCTTTGATAATCCCTATCTTTAGCCATCTCATTTTGTCCACCCTGTTATCATTTTCGCCTTGGCCCAGTTTCTTCCAATCGGGACCATATGCGCCATCATCAGTTTGTTGCCTATTCATCCAAACTGCCCTCCATCACTCTCACGTCAGTGTCTGATTACTCTCTCATCATTTCCACGTCCTTCTCCCATCTCTCTTTCATTGTTCTCGTGTTCTCCTTTTTTCTCCTGTCTTTCACCATTCTTTTTCTGCCGCCCGTTATCCATCCATCCCTTTTCTTTCCCTGTTGTCCCCGTTTCGTCATTCTCACACTCGTTTCTCAATCCGTTCATACTTACCAAGTTCTATTCCCGTCGATCATTCACCATACTCTCGTTCTTGTCAGTCGGTCATAACCTTCACGGTTTCTCGTTCTCAATGTGTCGCTGATCATATTCCTTACTTTTTTTTTTTTTTTTACTTCCTTCGTTCTCCTGTTCTTGTTCTTCACAATCATTCCTTCCGTTAACGTCTTCTGCTTCTTCTAGTGCCGTCTGTCATTCGCTACCTCCAGTCCTTACCCATCACTGAAATTTCTCTCGTTCTTCCACCCGTCCATTACTCATCATTTTTCACGTTCTTGTCTATACATCTCGTCCATTTCGAGTCTTTCTCCCCTCCTCACTGCGTCTTTCATTCATCGTTCTCGTCGTCACTTCATCCATCTCTTCCTTTATTGATGATACTGACACCATCTTATCTTTATGTAGTCCCTCGCCCTGACTCTCTTTTCTCTCTTCCTCTTTTCTTGTCCTGTCCTCTGTTCTTTCGTTTTTTTCACCTTTTCTTCTTTTCACCTTACGAAAATGTGTTGTTCTCTCGTTTCATTGTTCATCGCTGAGATCATACGCACGCTGTTGTTTCCATGTAATTCATCATTCTCGTGATGTTCTCGCCTTTTCCCTCTCCTGAACCCTTGTTTTGTCAGTCTCATGCCACTGTCCACCGTACATCATTTTTCCCCCGTCTCCTCTTCGCCTCTCCTTTGTGGATTTGATGTCTGACTGACTGAAACCAATTTATTGTCAGATTAACTCAAAGTTGTACTGACATTTAAGAAAACATTATGATCAGAATACCACGTTTTTTCATTCAAAGCAAAGAAAACGCACCAAAATACGCGCGCACACATACACATACACACACAAGCGCACACACAAGCGCGCGCGTGCGTACTCACGCACATACACATACACATACGAGCGCGCGTGCCCGCGCGCACACACACAAAAGTACGCACTTACATAAATACACAAATACACGCATCTCAATACGAACACACCCATACCCTCACATACACTCAAACTTGCACACTCACACACAGACATACACACGCAGACACACACACGCACACACACACACACACACATTCACACACACACACACACGCAGGCGCGCGCGCGCACACACACACACACACACACACACACACACACACACACACACACACACACACACACACACACACACACACACACTCATACTCGAGCACTCGTACACACATGCATTCACTCTCATAAACACACACATGCACGCACACATACGCGCGCACGCACATACACATCCACGCCCATTCAGGATACGCTTCGGTGCTCGCACCCCGATCCGTCGGTGTGCAACAACAGCAGGGCCCAGAAATCCACCAGTCGGACATCGACACAAGTTTGGAGCAAGCTATAGACAAAAAAAGTTTTTCGGAAGGATGTGTTCCATCAAACGGATGATGTAAGTGTGCTGCTGTGTGAATCAGACGACGTCGTTCAAGAATATTCCTGCGATCCGTGTTCGGAAGACGATCGCTTTTTCTGGTTTAACAACCAGGAAGAAAGACACATGTCATAAGAGGAAATGTCTTAAATTGTCCTGCATTTGGAAAGGAAGACGCATCGGCAACACACGAAGCATGCAGAGACCCAAGCATGTGCTCTATGGCGGCTGCACGCTGTCCACGGACTGATCCAGTTTTACCTGGGGTGACCGTCGTCTACAGAACTGACAGTGAATGAATACCAGTGACATTTTCTCGTTCATGATTTCGTCACGTAAAGTGAAAAAAACAGGACATTGCTGTGGTTTCCATGTTAATAAAATCGAAATTGAGTCGCGTTTTGTTGTTGTACATCCCGCCGATTTGCTTAAAGGGCTTTTACAGCCTAACAGCATTAAACTTCGTTCATTCGTTCGTTTGTCCAAACATCAAAGCAATAAGCCTATAGAGGAGATAATTTATACATACACTAACACACACACACACACACACACACACACACACACACACACACACACACACACACACACACACACACACACACTGACTGAGCCCATATATACCGGAATTCAGAAACACCAATCTGTGTGACTACATGTATATCCAATACATGGTAGTCAAGGGTCATTAAAGTATGGAACTGGCTGACATATTACTCGTAAGAGTCGAACAGCTTATGGGTGTTTATGGATTGGGGAAAGGGAGAAGAGGGAGA
>JADBJO010001239.1:55000-57500 GCA_016801955.1 Conus betulinus | reverse complement strand
GACACTACGACTAACACCACATTAAGCGAAGTTTTGCATCGGCAGTCTTTTAATCTGAAGAATCTGCATGTGTCAGAGTCGACAAGTCTGGTCATCTTTTCAGAACATTTATACCCTTCCATGTGTTATTGTTACTTCTCTTGTGTATGCTATTCCTACTTATGAGCTACCCAAGGTACCATCAAAAGACAAGCATATGGTATAATATATCAGATGATATTTCCACCTACGACCAATGCAAATATAAGATGAGGGTAATAAACCATGCACAAACTATTTATCATTTGGACATAAGTACATTACAAATGTAAACGGAATGAAACGGGCTTGCACATGCGGGAGAGAAAAAAACTAATCACGAGTTTTTACGCGGGAGAATCAGACATCGTTGCTGCAGCCTCAAGTATTAGATGACAAAACTTCTCAACATTCACAAGACGAAGTTCTTGGATACTCACTGACTAGTTATTACACTGGCAGTTTCATCCTGAGAATTTGATAATGACAGCACGGAAAAAAGTCAAAATGTTTGACAGCAATTGATCCTTAACCATGGGATCAAGATACAACAACAACAACAACAACAACAAAACAACAAAAACCCTCCGTTACCACAGCCACTTGCCTCGTCTGATCAAAAACTGATTTATGAATAACTTTATCAACCCTGCCCAGCTTGTTGAATGAAATACAATCTACAGACAGTAGAACTATTGAACTGGCTCTTCTCAATGCGGTACATACAATTATATTGAATTCGTACCATGAGGCTGGCTAACTATCTCTGTCAGACTAAGGTAAGTTGTCAAAAGCTAATCGTTTTTATTTCGAAGTCTTTTTTGTCTTGAATTCAGAGACAAGATATTCTTAGACTCTGGCAGCGAGTATCTGTAAAGAGCTAGACACACGCTATTTGTGTTCAGCTAGTTAGAAATCATACAAATGAACTTTACAAAACAAAATGCAATTTTGTTCTTTCATCTGTTTTTATCAGGTCCAACAGTGCCTGTCATGCCTGACTAAGAGAACCGATAGGTCAGTTTTGATCATGATTATGTTGTACTGACGACAGGTGAAAACTTTATCATTTTATTTAATCAAAAATGTTATTTTCTGAAAGCTAAGAACATAGTAAAAGCCGTGTATTAAATGCTTTAAAAGAATCTTAACAGATGGCTCAATCCTAGAATCACGAATACGCTCTGAATTAAAAAAAAAAATACAAGAATGATTTTGTCTTAATATCACTAATGTCTAATTTTTTTCTCCTAGGTTCGTGTGAAGTCACTGGGGCATCGCACTGAAGAACTGTTCACCAGATTCCTCCGATTCTGTCGGTTTTGTTCCGAGGCCTTGGGCTCTACAGATGTTTCCCCTGTCCATTCTGCAATGTTGTCAGTCCTTTTTTCTGTTTTTTCCTCCTTGGTCTCGTTCCTCAAACAACACTTTCCTGGATGATTATTTTAGCGGAGCTGTTGAATCTTCACGACTATGCTTACTTAGTTTCCTTGCTTTGCTGGCGTCAGCAGATCTTTGGTTGGCCTGATGTGCTGTGTGATGGTCTGGCGCTCTTGTTCAATGGTGCTGTGATCAGTTTATCTGATGTATAGTATTTTGCTATGATATCTCACTTTCAGGTCCATGTCGCGTCTGTATATAGGACAATGAAATATACCCGTGCATGCACAATCCAGATTTGTACATCACTGAGATGTTGTTGTCTTTCCATGCAGGGTTCAGTCTGCACAGGAACGATGTCTCTCTGCTGCTGTTGAGAGAGGATATCTGATTTGAATTTCCCCATCGCTGAAAACAAATCCTAGATATACGAACTGTTGTACTGTTCCTACCTGAAATAAGTTCTAGATATATGAAGTGTTTAAGTTTCTAGCTTCAATCCATGGTTTTATCAGTACTGGAGGTGGTGGTATGGCTGGTCGTTATTTGGTTTTCTCGGTGTTGATATCCAAACTGTGTGTCGTAGATGTTTCATTCAGTGTTTTCACAGCTTAGTGACGTGTTGTACAGTGTCCGCCAGGCCATCGAAGTTCTCTGCAAAGTGAAGGTTTGTGAAAGTTCTTCTTGCAGTGCTGGTTGTGTTGACATGATTTTCCTCAAGTGGATGATTCGTGACGCATTCCAGGACTGTTGAACAGTATTGCAGAGTAAAAGGAACCTTGACGGATCCTACCTGGCATGTGACGCCCACCTTCCAGTCGCGCCCTTAGTGAGTAATGCACTGTTACTGTGGCGTACACTTGCTGCATGTTGTTAACTTCGTCCCGAGATCAGATTTCTCTATAACGGCCCCTATCGACAGACTCTGTCAAATGCCTCTTTGGAGTCTGTGAAGACATGATAGCACTCCTTCTGGTGTTGCAGGTGTTTTTGGTGAATCGTTAAAGATCTGTCCGATGATACTTCAGCCTTTCAGATACAGCAGTGTCTGTCTGCAAGTGTAATCTATCCAGAATGATTTTGAACCCTACGTCGCTTACAT
>JADBJO010001239.1:32500-37500 GCA_016801955.1 Conus betulinus | reverse complement strand
CTCGAGTATGAGTGTGTGTGTGTGTGTGTGTGTGTGTGTGTGTGTGTGTGTGTGTGTGTGTGTGTGCGCGCGCGCGCGCGTGCGCGCGCGTGTGTGTGTGTGTGTGTGTGTGTGCGCGTGTGTGTGTGTGTGTGTGTGCGTGTGTGTGTGGTGGTGTGTGTGTTTGTGTGTGTGTGTGTGTAAGTTTGAGTGTATGTAAGGGTATGGTGTGTTCGTATTGAGATGCGTGTATTTGTGTATTTTATGTAAGTGCGTTCGTTTGTGTGTGCCCGCGGGGGCACGCGCGCCCCGTATGTGTGTGTGTGTATGTGCGTGAGTACGCACGCGCGCGCTTGTGTGTGTGCGCTTGTGTGTGTATGTGTATGTGTGCGCGCGTATTTTTGTGTGTTAATTTATGCTTCTTTGCTTATGTATGTATGTGTGTGTGTGTGTGTATGAGTGTGTGCGTGTGTGTGTATGTGTGTGTATGTGTATGTGCGCGCGCGCGCGCCCTCTGTGTGTGTGTGTGTGTGTGTGCGTGCGTGCGTGCGTGCGTGCGTGCGTGCGTGCGTGCGTGTGTGTGTGTGTGTGTGTGTGTGTGTGTGTGTGTGTGTGTGTGTGTGTGCGCGCGCGCGCGGCGTGTTTGGATCTGGTTGTTGCGCTCATGAGTGTAACAGACAGCCGAAAAAAAAAAGAAAACCGACGAAGAAAACAGCGAGGAAAACATAGGGCCCTGCAGAGACTTGAAAAGGACAAAATCGTTGTCCACAAAACGATCGGTATGCACGCCATCAAAGGAAACGAACAAAAACGTTGTGCACAAAACGATCGAGATGCACACCATCAAAGGAAACGAACAAAAACGTTGTCCACAAAACGATCGAGATGCACATCATCAAAGGAAACGAACAAAAACGTTGTCCACAAAACGATCGAGATGCACACCATCAAAGGAAACGAACAAAAACGTTATCCACAAAACGATCGAAAAATGCACACCATCAAAGGAAACGAACAAAAAAAACGTTATCCACAAAACGATGGAGATGCACGCCATCAAAGGAAACGAACAAAAAACGCGCTGTCCACAAAACGATGTAGATGCACGCCATCAAAAGGACACGAACAAAAAAACGTTGTCCACAAAACGATGGAGAAGCACGCCATCCATCAAAGAAACGAACAAGAACGTTGTCCACAAAACGATGGAGATGGACGCAAACGAAGGAAACGAACAAAAACGTTGTCCACAAAACCGATCGAGATGCACGCCATCAAAGGAAGTGAACAAAAACGTTGTCCACAAAACGTATGGCTACCTTAATGGCGGGATAGAAAACGGTCATACACACAAAAACTCCACTCCCTTTGTTGGGTAGATGGGATTAATAGTTGCCTGTCTGCACCGGGAGTGTCTGCAGGAGTATCAGCCTGCGTACGCAGAAGAAGAAGAAGTTGTCCACAAAACGATCGAGATGCACGCAATTAAAGGAAACGCAGCACAGGCACCCAGAAGAGTCGGGTAAGGATGACAGAACAGGAAGCAGGGGGGATGCGTTTTTTGTTTTCTTTGCAAACCAGTGTAGAAGATATTTGTACTCTCCTTTCTTCTTCTAACAACATCGAAAATAATACCGCTGGAGAAACAGTCAATGCATTGGTTGAATGGTTGATTGATCGACTGGCTGACTGACTGACTGACTGACTGACTGACTGACTGGCTGACTGACTGACTGACTGACTGACTGGCTGGCTGACTGACTGACTGACTGGCTGGCTGGCTGACTGACTGACTGGCTGACTGGTTGACTGACTGGCTGACTGACTGGCTGGCTGACTGGCTGACTGATCGGCGGCTCTGACTGATGGAGTGATCAGCCAGTTGACTCGTTGATTAAATAACTGACCGACTTCCATACCATACTGACTGACTGACTGACTGACTGACGGATTGATTGAATGACTGACTGACTGCTTAATTCACTGACCGATAACTTGATCGACTGACTTACTCTGTTCCACTGCTTGTTCGACAGTCAGATTCACTGACTGATTAACTGACTGACTATTAACGGCGAACTTAATAGCTGACTAACCAACTTACTAAAGAAAAAGTGCAAAAGATAAAGATGGAGAAAAAGACTTTGACCAATAGATCGATCCAGAGAGAGAGAGAGAGAGAGAGAGAGAGAGAGAGAGAGAGAGAGACAGACAGACAGACAGACAGAAGACAGAGACAGACAGAGAGAGAGACAGGCTGACTGACACAGAGAGAGAGAGAGAGAGAGAGAGAGAGAGAGAGAGAGAGAGAGAGAGAGAGAGAGAGAGAGGCCAATAGGCATGGACGAAAGAACTAAGGGGAAAAAAAAGTATTTAAAACTAAATGCAGATACTTATAATCCTTCAAACTTGGAAGACTTGACAAGGGAAACGAAAGAGAATTAACTCACATGGGAACAGAAAGACAGATTTTCACATGTGTGTGTGTGTGTGTGTGTGTGTGTGTGTGTGTGTGTGTGTGTGTAGCTCAGTGAAAAAAACCATCAATTTTCCTTCACAGTGCTTCTTTCAGTACTGCACGGCTCCTCCAAAAAGGGAAACGCATTCAACAGCACTTGAACAGTCCCACATGGAAGAAAACTATTCTCCCAGCTAAGCCTGGACACGTATTTCGGCGATTGAACTCCTCTTCAGCAGACTCGACAAGAAGCGGAAGTGTGTTGAGATCTAGTACAGACATCAGGGAGAATTTTTATTGATGGTTTTCAACGCATTTGTGTTTTCCCCCAAACGATACATATTAACTGTTTTCAAAGGATGAAAGCAATACATCTCACATTTCTATAAATATTTGGAAACGCTTGAAAAGACATAAACACTTTTTGCATACTTGGAGGTAAAAAAAAACCCCCCACTAACACAGGGTGAAAGCAAAAAAGAGATGGATGGCAAGACAGACAAACAGACAGACAGACAAACATATGGGCAGATAGACAGACAGACAGACAGACAGATACAGATAGATAGATAGATAAATAGATAGGTAGATAGATAGATAGATAGATAGATAGATAGATAGATAGATAGATAATTAGATAGATAAACAAACAGACACATACGTATATAGGATGGAAGAAAAAAAAAAAATAAAGTGCCATCATTCAATCAACCAGTCAATCAATCAGTCAGTCGAGAGAGAGAGAGAGAGAGAGAGAGAGAGAGAGAGAGAGAGAGAGAGAGAGAGAGAGGAGAGAGGAGAGAGAGAGAGAGAGAGAGAGAGAGAGAGAGAGAGAAGAGAGAGAGAGAGAGAGAGAGAGAGAGAGAGAGAGAGAGAGAGAGAGAGAGTACAAAAATGGCCTATGCAGAAGACAGACATACAATCACGTCAAAGAACTACAACAGAAAAATATTGAAAAACAAAACAAAACAAACAAACAACCCCCCCCCCAAAAAAAAAAAAAAAAAAAAAAAAAACAAACAAAACAAAAAAAACCCGTATAACCATCCATAACATGTTCATTCTTTGGATGTGTTTGGTTTGTTGTTCGTTCCCTTCCCCTTTCTGGTGGAAAGAGAGGGGAAGAGACCACGTTGATCAAAAGACAACAAAAATCGGAGTCCGCGCTGTAAGGAAGAAGAAATGCAAAGATCGTTTTTTTTTTTTCTTCCTGAAGCCACGCTTAAATTAGGAAGCTCACGGTAGAAAGTCGTTACAGAAATGGCCTGCTTGTGAGTGAAAAGACATGCTCTCTCTGACGATGGGCAGTGACGGCAGTTTAGGCCGTTGTAACGGAACTATCAGAAACGTGACAAAATGCAAGTGACTACCTTCTGCCTGCCCCCTCCCTCTCCCTTTCCCGTCTGTCTGTCTGTCTGTCTAGTCTGTCTCTTTCTCTCTCTTTTGCTCGCTCGCTTGCTGCTCTCTGATGTTCCGGCCCCAGATCTGTTTGTGGTGAGTATCCTGCTTTTGTGACAGCTACTATCGTATTGTTTCCACTCTCTCAGTCTTTACTCCCTCCACCTCCCCACCCCCCCCCCCCTCTCTCTCTCTCTCTCTCCAGCTCCGTTCAACCCCCTCACCTACCCTATCCCTTCGCTCACCACTCTACCCCCATTCTTTGTCATGCCCCATGCCCCTCCCCTCCCCCTCCCCCACCGCTATCCTCGTCTGTATTGTGTCTGATTCATGGAGGTCGTTTTCTTTTTGATCTGCATCTGTCTCTGTCTGCGTGTCTGTAAGTCTGTCTGTCTGTCTGTCTCAAATTAGCTAATCCCTTGACATTAGTTACGAATGATATGTGTGTGTGTGTGTGTGTGTGTGTGTGTGTGTGTGTGTGTGTGTGTGTGTGTGTGTGCGCGTATAGAAGCTCCTGTCTGTATTCTTTTCTTCTCAATCCTGTACACATATCTGTGTATGCGCACGCACGCACGCACACAGACAGACAGACAGACAAACACACACAAAACACACACACACACACACACACACAACACACACACACACACACAAACAAACACACACACACAAAACACACACACACAAACACAGTCACACACACAAACACACACACACACACAACATACACACACACACACACACACGCACACACACACACACACACACACACACACACACACACACACACACACACACACAGAGAGAGAGAGAGAGAGAGAGAGAGAGAGAGAGAGAGAGCATGTTTTGTCCCCTGTTGGTGTATTTGTGTCCCATCCTTGTTGTTCCTTATGATCTTCACCAAAAGTGGCATGGCGACGCATTAGCACACTGGACAGATGAAAGTATACAGAATCACTTTTTTTTTTTTTTTTGCTGGATACTCACATTTCTTACCTTTCTAACACAACACAAGTGCAACTACACGGCAAAGCAAAGCGATATCGGGATTTGAAGCGGGTTACTGGGATCTAGTTGCAAAGTGAGGCGACTCCATGTGGAAATCTAAACAAATTTTAAGTACTAATATTAGCGCACCGCCAAAACAAAAAACAAAACGAAAGCG
>JADBJO010001239.1:25000-27500 GCA_016801955.1 Conus betulinus | reverse complement strand
AGCTTAAGGCATTAAAAGCTGGTTATATACAGAAAGAAAATAGGCAAAAGATTTGGTTAAAAAAAAGAAAAAAATCTCCATATTTATATCTAATTTTCAACTTTCATTTCACCTCCCCTCCCTCCTCCCTCCGTCCTCATGCGAAGCACCGACACGATCCACACACGCGCACAAGCACGTACTTCGGTATGCATACACACACACACACACACACACACACACACACACACACACACACACACACACACACACACACATACACACACACACACTCACACACTCACGCACGCACGCACGCACGCACACACATTCTTACACGCACACACACACACATGCGTGCGCGCGCGCGCGCACACACACACACACTCAGACACATACACACACACATTCACACACACACATACATACACACACACACACTCACACACACACACACACTCACACACACACACACACAAGCACACACAAACACACACACACACTCTCACACACATACAAACACACACACACACACACACACACACACACACACACACACACACACACACACACACACACACACACTCACTCACTCACACACACACACACACACACACACACACACACACACACACACACACACACACACACACACACACACTCACACAAACGTGTAGACAGTGGCTGGACAAAGGATGGGACTCTGCATGGACACCCCCCCTCCCCCAAAAAAAAAAAAACAAAAAAACAACAACCCACCAACAACAAAAACCAAAAAATCAACAACAAGAAATCGGTTCACAGGCATCGTCACATGAAACATGGTGTGGCAGATAAGGGGGATGACTCTTGGCTGCAGTTACGCCACATGCACCGCTGGAGGCCACACCTCTTTGTGTCATCACTCCAACACACTTCAGGGGAAAAGGGAGGAAGCAATCATGGATATGTCAATACTTCCTCTCTGCCCGTGTGTGCCCTCTGTGTTTGCTCTCTCTCTCTCTCCCAATCTCTATTACCCTCACCCCACCCTGCATGCCTCCCCTTCTCTCTCTCTCGCTCTCTCTCTCTCACACACACATTTTTCTCTCCCCCCCCTCTTTTCAGTCTCTATCCCACCTCTCTTCTTCCCTTTCACTCATTCCACCATATTCTTCTGTCTCTCTTTTTCCCGCCTCTTTCTCTATGTTTTTTCTGTCTGTGTCTCTCAGTCTCTGTCTGTCTGCATTGTTTACCTGTCTCAGGGTCTAATTGTTTTGTTTTTCTTCCTCTCACTGTCTGTCTGTCTTTTTGTCTGCCTTCTTGTCTCTCTCTGTCTCTCTCTGTCTCTCTCTCTGTCTGTCTGTCTCTCTCTCTCTCTCTCTCTCTCTCTCTCCACAATAGTTTTTCCCCATCTCCTGATGACAGCTTTCCACATGATTTAGAACCAGTTCTGACATGAAAAGTGGGGAGGAAGTGGGCGGGAGATAAGAGGGTGCATGTGGAAGATCTGTGTGTGTGTGTGTGTGCATGTGTGTGTGGGTGTGGGTGTGGGGGGTGGGGGGGGGGAGGGGGGCGCAAATCATGTGCATACAAGGGCTGCCCCAAGCCTTACTCCACCAGCATCCAACAACTCAGGACAGATGGCGCCTTTGGCCTCGAACATCGGCTAATAAAGTTGTCTCCCTTTCACGACATCCAGGCAACAAGAGGGAACCCACTCGGAAACGTGCTTTGCCCAAACAAATCCTGATGGATTTTTAGAGCTGCTGAGTTATCTTAAACTGGCCTCAACCATTCAAAGTCTCAAGCACGCCATGCATCGATATGTTAAAGCCAGATCTGCGTCTTTAAAAGCAGTTTCGAGGTCGATCGCTAATCGCCATTTGGCTTTCAGTGTCTGTGTTCTCCTAACACGCATGGTTTTCAGATTGTCTCAGACCTGTGGATTTTCCTTGAAGCAGTTTATGCTTACGGCTTTACTTGACCAAGTCTGTGTGGTTTTCCTGTGGTCAAAGACAGAGGTGGTGCTGACCATCCTTTTGTTCTCATAGTTTTGTTGCTTTACAGCTCAAAGTAAACGTATTAGATCATTTTTTCCCAAGTGTGCACACCCATGCTTTTCTGTCTCTACAAGATTGTCATTGTTCGAGTTTTGTTTTCTGTTGCTGATATAACTGGTTTGGGTTGTCCATAGTCCCAAATATAGCAAATATATTTCCTATTCTAATCGAATTGAATAAAATACTGTTGTTTGTGTGTAGGAGCTTGCTAACATGATATTCAGTGGTATTAGGTTTGCTTTTAACGGTACAATTCAGCTCTAGTCAGATGTTTCTCTCTTACATTGTTTTTTTTTTTTTTCCTCCATGTTGTTGTTATTGGTTTTATTTTAGGTCGTGATAATTATAATGGAAATGTATTGTAAGGAATGTTGCTGTATACTTTTCCATCTTATCCCCCCCTCCACACTCTGTGTGTGTGTGTGTGTGTGTGTGTGTGTGTGTGTGTGTGTGTGTGTGTGTGTGTGTGCGTGCGTGCG
>JADBJO010001238.1:312500-463331 GCA_016801955.1 Conus betulinus | reverse complement strand
TTGTATTGACAGGGAATGGTAGTATGACCGTTGTATTGACAGGGAATGGTAGTATGACCCGTTGTATTGACAGGGAATGGTAGTATGACCCGTTGTATTGACAGGGAATGGTAGTATGACCCGTTGTATTGACAGGGAATGGTAGTATGACCCGTTGTATTGACAGGGGTAGTATGGTAGTATGACCAGTTGTATTGACAGGGAATGGTAGTATGAGCCCGTTGTATTGACAGGGAATGGTAGTATGAGCCGTTGTATATGACAGGGAATGGTAGTATGACCCGTGTATTGACAGGGAATGGTAGTATGATTGACAGTTGTATTGACATTGACAGAATGGTGGTATGACCCCGTTGTATTGACAGGGAATGGTAGTATGACCCGTTGTATTGACAGGGAATGGTAGTATGAGCCGTTGTTGACAGGGAATGGTAGTATGACCCGTTGTATTGACAGGGAATGGTAGTATGACCCGTGTATTGACAGGGAATGGTAGTATGACCCGTTGTATTGACAGGGAATGGTGGTAGTTGTATTGAGGGAATGGTTGTATTGACATTGACAGGGAATGGTAGTATGACCCGTTGTATTGACAGGGAATGGTAGTATGACCAGTTGTATTGACAGGGAATGGTAGTATGACCCGTGTATTGACAGGGAATGGTAGTATGAGCCGTTGTATTGACAGGGAATGGTAGTATGACCCGTTGTATTGACAGGGAATGGTAGTATGATTGACAGGGAATGGTAGTTGTATTGACAGGGAATGGTAGTATGACCGTTGTATTGACAGGGAATGGTAGTATGAGCCGTTGTATTGACAGGGAAATGGTAGTATGAGCCGTTGTATTGACAGGGAATGGTAGTATGAGCCGTTGTATTGACAGGGAATGGTAGTATGAGCCGTTGTATTGACAGGGAATGGTAGTATGAGCCGTTGTATTGACAGGGAATGGTAGTATGAGCCGTTGTATTGACAGGGAATGGTAGTATGACCCGTTGTATTGACAGGGAATGGTAGTATGACCCAGTTGTATTGACAGGGAATGGTAGTATGACCCGTTGTATTGACAGGGAATGGTAGTATGACCCGTTGTATTGACAGGGAATGGTAGTATGTATGAGGAATGGTAGTATGACGTTGTATTGACAGGGAATGGTAGTATGACCCGTTGTATTGACAGGGAATGGTAGTATGACCCGTTGTATTGACAGGGAATGGTAGTATGACCGTTGTATTGACAGGGAATGGTAGTATGACCGTTGTATTGACAGGGAATGGTAGTATGACCCGTGTATTGACAGGGAATGGTAGTATGAGCCGTTTGTATTGACAGGGAATGGTAGTATGACCCGTTGTATTGACAGGGAATGGTAGTATGAGCCGTTGTATTGACAGGGAATGGTAGTATGACCCGTTTGTATTGACAGGGAATGGTAGTATGACCCGTTGTATTGACAGGGAATGGTAGTATGAGCCGTTGTATTGACAGGGAATGGTAGTATGACCCGTTGTATTGACAGGGAAATGGTAGTATGACCCCGTTGTATTGACAGGGAATGGGTAGTATGAGCCGTTGTATTGACAGGGAATGGTGGTAGTATGAGCCGTTGTATTGACAGGGAATGGTAGTATGACCCGTTGTATTGACAGGGGGAACGGTAGTGTGTCAGTTGTATTGACAGGGAATGGTAGTGTATCAGTTGTATTGACAGGGAATGGTAGTATGAGCCGTTGTATTGACAGGGAATGGTAGTATGACCCGTTGTATTGACAGGGAATGGGTATATGACCCGTTGTATTGACAGGGAATGGTAGTATGACCCGTTGTATTGACAGGGAATGGTATGATGACCCGTTGTATTGACAGGGAATGGTAGTATGAGACCGTATGATGACAGGGAATGGTATATGACCGTTGTATTGACAGGGAATGGTAGACCGTTGTATGACAGTTGTTGTATTGACAGGGAATGGTAGTATGACCCGTTGTATTGACAGGGAATGGTAGTATGACCCGTGTATTGACAGGAATGGTAGTATGACCCGTTGTATTGACAGGGAATGGTAGTATGACCCGTTGTATTGACAGGGAATGGTAGTATGACCCGTTGTATTGACAGGGAATGGTAGTATGACCCGTTGTATTGACAGGGAATGGTAGTATGAGCCGTGAGTTGTATTGACAGGGAATGGTAGTATGACCCGTTGTATTGACAGGGGAATGGTAGTATGAGCCCGTTGTATTGACAGGGAATGGTAGTATGACCCGTTGTATTGACAGGGAATGGTAGTATGACCCGTTGTATTGACAGGGAATGGTAGTATGAGCCGTTGTATTGACAGGGAATGGTAGTATGAGCCGTTGTATTGACAGGGAATGGTAGTATGACCCGTTGTATTGACAGGGAATGGTAGTATGACCCGTTGTATTGACAGGGAATGGTAGTATGACCGTTGTATTGACAGGGAATGGTAGTATGACCCGTTGTATTGACAGGGAATGGTAGTATGACCCGTTGTATTGACAGGGAATGGTAGTGTATGACCAGTTGTATTGATAGGGAATGGTAGTATGAGCCGTTGTATTGACAGGGAATGGTAGTATGAGCCGTTGTATTGACAGGGAATGGTAGTATGACCATTTGTATTGACAGGAATGGTAGTATGAGCCGTGTATTGACAGGGAATGGTAGTATGAGCCGTTGTATTGACAGGAATGGTAGTATGACCCGTTGTATTGACAGGGGGAATGGTAGTATGACCCGTTGTATTGACAGGGAATGGTAGTATGACCCGTTGTATTGACAGGGAATGGTAGTATGACCCGTTGTATTGACAGGGAATGGTAGTATGACCCCGTTGTATTGACAGGGAATGGTAGTATGAGCCGTGTATTGACAGGGAATGGTAGTATGACCCGTTGTATTGACAGGGAATGGTAGTATGACCCGTTGTATTGACAGGGAATGGTAGTATGACCCGTTGTGTTGACAGTTGTATTGACAGGGAACAGGGAAGTATGATGACCGTTGTATTGACAGGGAATGGTAGTATGACCCGTTGTATTGACAGGGAATGGTAGTATAACCCGTTGTATTGACAGGAATGGTAGTATGACCCGTTGTATTGACAGGGAATGGTGTATGACAGGGAATGTTGTATTGACAGGGAATGGTAGTATGAGCCGTTGTATTGACAGGGAATGGTAGTATGACCCGTTGTATTGACAGGGAATGGTAGTATGACCCGTTGTATTGACAGGGAATGGTAGTATGACCCGTTGTATTGACAGGGAATGGTAGTATGACCCGTTGTATTGACAGGGAATGGTAGTATGACCCGTTATTGACAGGGAATGGTAGTATGACCCGTTGTATTGACAGGGAATGGTAGTATGACCCGTTGTATTGACAGGGAATGGTAGTAGTATGAGCCGTTGTATTGACAGGGAATGGTAGTATGAGCCGTTGTATTGACAGGGAATGGTAGTATGATTGACGTTGTATTGACAGGGAATGGTAGTATGACCCGTTGTATTGACAGGGAATGGTAGTATGACCCGTTGTATTGACAGGGAATGGTAGTATGACCGTTGTATTGACAGGGAATGGTAGTATGACCCGTTGTATTGACAGGGGGAATGGTAGTATGAGCCGTTGTATTGACAGGGGTAATGGTGGTATGACCGGTTGTATATTGACAGGGAATGGTAGTATGACCAGTTGTATTGACAGGGAATGGTAGTATGAGCCGTTGTATTGACAGGGAATGGTAGTATGACCCGTTATTGACAGGGAATGGTAGTATGACCGTTGTATTGACAGGGAATGGTAGTATGAGCCGTTGTATTGACAGGGAATGGTAGTATGACCCGTTGTATTGACAGGGAATGGTAGTATGACCCGTTGTATTGACAGGGAATGGTAGTATGACCCGTTGTATTGACAGGGAATGGTAGTATGACCCGTTGTATTGACAGGGAATGTTATGATTGTATTGACAGGGAATGGTAGTATGAGCCGTTGTATTGACAGGGAATGGTAGTATGACCGTTGTATTGACAGGGAATGGTAGTATGAGCCCGTTGTATTGACAGGGAATGGTAGTATGACCCGTTGTATTGACAGGGAATGGTAGTATGAGCCGTTGTATTGACAGGGAATGGTAGTATGACCAGTTGTATTGACAGGGAATGGTAGTATGACCCGTTGTATTGACAGGGAATGGTAGTATGAGCCGTTGTATTGACAGGGAATGGTAGTATGAGCCGTTGTATTGACAGGGAATGGTAGTATGAACCCGTTGTATTGACAGGGAATGGTAGTATGGTAGTGTATTGACAGTTGTATTGATTGACAGGGATGGTAGTATGAGCCGTTGTATTGACAGGGAATGGTAGTATGTAGTATGACAGGGAATTGTATTGACAGGGAACAGGGAATGTAGTATGACCCGTTGTATTGACAGGGAATGGTAGTATGACCAGTTGTATTGACAGGGAATGGTAGTATGACCCGTTTGTATTGACAGGGAATGGTAGTATGACCCGTTGTATTGACAGGGAATGGTAGTATGACCAGTTGTATTGACAGGGAATGGTAGTATGACCCGTTGTATTGACAGGGAATGGTAGTATGAGCCGTTGTATTGACAGGGAATGGTAGTATGACCCGTTGTATTGACAGGGAATGGTAGTATGACCCGTTGTATTGACAGGAATGTGTAGTATGTAGTATGACCCGTTGTATTGACAGGGAATGGTAGTATGACCCGTTGTATTGACAGGGAATGGTAGTATGACCCGTTGTATTGACAGGGAATGGTAGTATGACCCGTTGTATTGACAGGGGGAATGGTAGTATGACCCGTTGTATTGACAGGGAATGGTAGTATGAGCCGTTGTATTGACAGGGAATGGTAGTATGACCCGTTGTATTGACAGGGAATGGTAGTATGACCCGTTGTATTGACAGGGAATGGTAGTATGACCGTTGTATTGACAGGGAATGGTAGTATGACCCGTTGTATTGACAGGGAATGGTAGTATGACCCGTTGTATTGACAGGGAATGGTAGTATGACCCGTTGTATTGACAGGGAATGGTAGTATGAGCCGTTGTATTGACAGGGAATGGTAGTATGAGCCGTTGTATTGACAGGGAATGGTAGTATGACCAGTTGTATTGACAGGGAATGGTAGTATGAGCCGTTGTATTGACAGGGAATGGTAGTATGAGCCGTTGTATTTGACAGGGAATGGTAGTATGAGCCGTTGTATTGACAGGGAATGGTAGTATGACCCGTTGTATTGACAGGGAATGGTAGTATGACCAGTTGTATTGACAGGGAATGGTAGTATGACCCGTTGTATTGACAGGGAATGGTAGTATGACCCGTTGTATTGACAGGGAATGGTAGTATGAGCCGTTGTATTGACAGGGAATGGTAGTATGACCCGTTGTATTGACAGGGAATGGTATGGTATATTGACAGGGTTGTATGACCCGTGTACAGGGAATGGTAGTATGACCAGTTGTATGACAGGGAATGGTAGTATGACCCGTTGTATTGATTGAGGGAATGGTAGTATATGACCCGTGTATTGACAGGGAATGGTAGTATGACCCGTTGTATTGACAGGGAATGGTAGTATGAGCCGTTGTATTGACAGGGAATGGTAGTATGACCCGTTGTATTGACAGGGAATGGTAGTATGAGCCGTTGTATTGACAGGGAATGGTAGTATGACCGTTGTATTGACAGGGAATGGTAGATGACCCGTTGTATTGACAGGGAATGGTAGTATGAGCCGTTGTATTGACAGGGAATGGTAGTATGACCCGTTGTATTGACAGGGAATGGTAGTATGACCAGTTGTATTGACAGGGAATGGTAGTATGACCCGTTGTATTTGACAGGGAATGGTAGTATGACCCGTTGTATTGACAGGGAATGGTAGTATGACCCGTTGTATTGACAGGGAATGGTAATGGTAGTATGACCAGTCAGTTGTATTGACAGGGAATGGTGTAGTATGACCCGTTGTATTGACAGGGAATGGTAGTATGAGCCGTTGTATTGACAGGGGTATGGTAGTATGACAGCCGTTGTATTGACAGGGAATGGTAGTATGACCCGTTGTATTGACAGGGAATGGTAGTATGACCGTTGTATTGACAGGGAATGGTAGTATGACCAGTTGTATTGACAGGGAATGGTAGTATGAGCCGTTGTATTGACAGGGAATGGTAGTATGACCCGTTGTATTGACAGGGGGAATGGTAGTATGACCAGTGTATTGACAGGGAATGGTAGTATGACCGTTGTATTGACAGGGAATGGTAGTATGACCCGTTGTATTGACAGGGAATGGTAGTATGACCCGTTGTATTGACAGGGAATGGTAGTATGACCCGTTGTATTGACAGGGAATGGTAGTATGACCCGTGTATTGACAGGGAATGGTGGTATGACCCGTTGTATTGACAGGGAAATGGTAGTATGACCCGTTGTATTGACAGGGAATGGTAGTATGACCCGTTGTATTGACAGGGAATGGTAGTATGACCGTTGTATTGACAGGGAATGGTAGTATAGTATGAGCCGTTGTATTGACAGGGAATGGTAGTATGACCCGTTGTATTGACAGGGAATGGTAGTATGACCCGTTGTATTGACAGGGAATGGTAGTATGATGAGCCGTTGTATTGACAGGGAATGGTAGTATGAGCCCGTTGTATTGACAGGGAATGGTAGTATGACCCGTTGTATTGACAGGGAATGGGTAGTATGACCGTTGTATTGACAGGGAATGGTGTATGAGCCGTTGTATTGACAGGGAATGGTAGTATGACCCGTTGTATTGACAGGGAATGGTAGTATGACCCGTTGTATTGACGGGGAATGGTGGTATGACCAGTTGTATTGACAGGGAATGGTAGTATGACCCGTTGTATTGACAGGAATGGTAGTATGACCCGTTGTATTGACAGGGAATGGTAGTATGACCCGTTGTATTGACAGGGAATGGTAGTATGACCCGTTGTATTGACAGGGAATGGTAGTATGACCCGTTGTATTGACAGGGAATGGTAGTATGACCCGTTGTATTGACAGGGAATGGTAGTATGACCCGTTGTATTGACAGGGAATGTGGTATGACCAGTTGTATTGACAGGGAATGGTAGTATGACCCGTTGTATTGACAGGGAATGGTAGTATGACCCGTTGTATTGACAGGGAATGGTAGTATGACCCGTTGTATTGACAGGGGAATGGTAGTATGACCCGTTGTATTGACAGGGATGGTATGGCGTGTATGAGTTTTATTGACAGGGAAATGGTAGTATGAGCCGTTGTATTGACAGGGAATGGTAGTATGACCCGTTGTATTGACAGGGAATGGTAGTATGTGTCAGTTGTATTGACAGGGAATGGTAGTATGACAGTTGTATTGACAGGGAATGGTAGTATGACCGTTGTATTGACAGGGAATGGTAGTATGACCCCGTGTGTATTGACAGGGAATGGTAGTATGACCCGTTGTATTGACAGGGAATGGTAGTATGACCCGTTGTATTGACAGGGAATGGTAGTGTGACCGTTGTATTGACAGGGAATGGTAGTATGATTATTGTATTGACAGGGAATGGTAGTATGACCCGTTGTATTGACAGGGAATGGTAGTATGACTATTGTATTGACAGGGAATGGTAGTATGACACTTGTATTGACAGGGAGTGGTAGTATGACAGGGACTATTGTATTGACAGGGAATGGTAGTATGTTACTTGTATTGACAGGGAATGGTAGTATGACCTTATATTGACAGGGAATGGTAGTATGACACTTATTGACAGGGGTAATTGACCCTTGTATTGACAGGGATGGTAGTATGACACTTGTATTGACAGGGAATGGTAGTATGACCGTTGTATTGACAGGGAATGGTAGTATGACCGTTTGTATTGACAGGGTATGAATGGTAGTATGACAGGAATGTATGACCGTTGTATTGACAGGGAATGGTAGTATGACGCTTGTATTGACAGGGAAAACGGTAGTATGACTATTGTATTGACAGGTATTGACAGGTTGTAATGACAGTATATGACCGTTGTATTGACAGGGAATGGTAGTATGACCGTTGTATTGACAGGGAATGGTAGTATGACCCGTTGTATTGACAGGGAATGGTAGTATGACCCGTTGTATTGACAGGGAATGGTAGTATGACCTATTGTATTGACAGGGAATGGTAGTATGACACGTGTATTGACAGGGAATGGTAGTATGACCACTTGTATTGACAGGGAATGGTAGTATGACCCGTTGTATTGACAGGGAATGGTAGTATGACCCGTTGTATTGACAGGGAATGGTAGTATGACACTTGTATGACTATTGTATTGACAGGGAATGGTAGTATGACCATATTGTATTGACAGGGAATGGTAGTACGACTATTGTATTGACAGGGAATGGTAGTATGACCCGTTGTATTGACAGGGAATGGTAGTATGACCCGTTGTATTGACAGGGAATGGTAGTATGACACTTGTATGACTATTGTATTGACAGGGGATGGTAGTATGACACTTGTATATGACAGGTATTGACAATGGTAGTATGACCCTTGTATTGACAGGGAATGGTAGTATTACACTTGTATTGACAGGGAATGGTAGTATGACCCGTGTATTGACAGGGAATGGTAGTATGACTATTGTATTGACAGGGAATGGTAGTATGAGACCCGTTATATTGACAGGAATGGTAGTATGACCCGTTGTATTGACAGGGAATGGTAGTATGACACTTGTATTGACAGGGAATGGTAGTATGAGCCGTTTGTATTGACAGGGAATGGTAGTATGACACTTGTATTGACACAGAATGGTAGTATGACCCGTTGTATTGACAGGGAATGGTAGTATGACACTTGTATGACATGGAGTGTAGTATGACACTTGTATTGACAGGGAATGGTAGTATGAAACTTGTATTGACAGGGAGTGGTAGTATGACTATTGTATTGGCGGGGAATGATAGTATGACTATTGTACTGACAGAGAATGATAGTATGACCAGTTGTATTGACATGGAATGGTTGTTAGTTAGCCGTTGTGTCGACAGGGAATGATAGCGTGACCGTTGTATTGACAGGGAATGATTGTGTCCATTACATTGACAGGGAATGGTGGTGTGACCGTTGTGTTTGACAGGGAATGGTAGTTGATCGTTGTATTGACAGGGAATGGTAGTATGACCCGTCATATTGACAGGGAATGGTAGTATGACCGTCATATTGACAGGGAATGGTAGTATGACCGTTGTATTTGACAGGGAATGGTAGTATGACCGTCATATTGACAGGGAATGGTAGTATGACCGTCATATTGACAGGGAATGGTGGTATGACCGTTGTATTGACAGGGAATGGTAGTATGACCGTCATATTGACAGGGAATGGTAGTATGACCGTCATATTGACAGGGAATGGTGGTATGACCGTCATATTGACAGGGAATGGTAGTATGACCGTCATATTGACAGGGAATGGTAGAATGACCGTTGTATTGACAGCGAATGGTTGTGTGTGACCGTTATATTGACAGCAAATGGTAGAATGACCGTTATATTGACAGAAAATGGTAGAATGACCATTGTATTGACAGGGAATGGTAATGTGACCGTTGAATTGACAGGGAATGGTAGTATGACCGTTGTTTTTGACAGGGAATGGTAGTGTGACCGTTGTTTGACAGGGAATGGTAGAATGACCGTTGAAACTGGCAGGGACTGATAGAATGACCATTGAATTGACAGAGAATGGTAGTGTGACGTTGAATTGACAGGGAAAGGTAGTGTGACCGTTGAATTGACAGGGAATGGTAGTGTGACCGTTGTGTTGACAGGGAATGGTAGTATGAACGTTATTTTGACAGGGAATGGTAGTATGAGCGTTATTTTGACAGGGAATGGTAGTAAGAATGTTATTTTGACAGGGAATGGTAGTGTGACCGTTGAATTGACAGGGAAAGTAGTGTGACCGTTGAATTGACAGGGAATGGTAGAATGACCGTTGAATTGACAGGGAAAGGTACTGTGACCGTTGAATTGACAGGGAAAGGTACTGTGACCGTTGAATTGACAGGGAAAGGTACTGTGACCGTTGAATTGACAGGGAATGGTAGAATGACCGTTGTGTTGACAGGGAATGGTAGTGTAACAGTTATATTGACAAGGAATGGTAGTGTGACCATTGTATGGAAAGGAATGGTAGTTTGACGGTTGTATGGACAAGAAAGGGTAGTATCACTGTTCTATTGGCAGGAAACCTAGAAGTGCCGTTTAGGTGTCTGAGAGAGAGAGAGAGAGAGAGAGAGAGAGAGAGAGAGAGAGAGTAGTGGATGAGGGCGGGTGAAGGAATTGGGGGTAGGATGATGCTAGACAGCTAGAAGAAGGGGAAGGAGGATAAAGGAGTTGCCCTGATTGTTACTTTATCACATTTCGATTTGTTAGAATTTGTTTTTCACTGGTTTCGAGTGGCTTTATCTTTTTATTGACGTTTTATTATCATTGCTGTTAAATGTCGATACAACCGCTAGTTAATCTAACAGGTTTCAGTGTGTGTGTGTGTGTGTGTGTGTGTGTGTGTGTGTGTGTGTGTGTGTGTGTGTGTGTGTGTGTGTGTGTGTGTGTGTGTGTGTGTGTGTGTGTGTGACTGCACGCAGGTTACCCTACGCAGGTATTATGGGAGGAGTGACGGCCTTCTCACGTGAACAATTCTACAAGCTGAACGGTTACTCTAACGTGTACTTTGGCTGGGGTGGCGAGGATGATGACATTAGTGCAAGGTATTCTCTCTGATGACAATAATGATGATCATTGTGGTGATAGTGGTGGTGTGTGGTGGCTGTCGTAGGTACTTTTATTGTCTCTCTTCTCCAATTCCTCCTTCTCTATGTTTCCGCTTTATTCTGTCTTACATACATGACTTTGTTTCTGCTTTATTCTATCTTATTCCACGACAAATCGTTTCTTCTTACTTTTAGCCCATCTCTACCTTATTCTGTTTTACCTCCATGACCGTGTTTCTAGTAAATTTGTTATACTCCGTAACGTATCTCTGCCTTATTCTATCTTACTTCCGTGTCTTTGTTTCTCTATGTTTCTTTCATTTTACTCCATGTCTTTGTTTTTGCCGCATCCTGCCTTACCTCGTTAGTTCCTTTCTGCCTTTTTTCTGACTCCAAGGCCTTGTTTCTGCCTTTTTCTGACTCCAAGGCCTTGTTTCTGCCTTTTTTATATGGTAAATCGCTGACTTTGTTTCTGCCTAACTCTATCTTATTCTGTGACTCTAAGCTTACTCTTATACTTTGCTTCTGTCTTATTCTGTAATACTCAGTGACGTTATTTCTGCTGGTTCTGTCATAGTCGATACCTTTGTTTCCGTCTTTTTCTGTGTTACTCCGTGTCACTGTTCTTGTCTTATTCTATCTTTCTCGTTTCTGCCTTATGCATGCTGATTGACTTTGTTATGGTCTTATTCGATCTTACTCCGTGACGTTGTTTCTGATGGTTCTGTTGTAGTCCGTAACTTTGTTTCTGCTTCTTCGATCCTTCTGCATGTCATTGTTTTCTGTCATATTCTGTCTTTCTCTTGCGACGTATTTCTGCCTTACTCAACCTTACTTCGGTGACTTCGTTTCTGCCTACTTCTGTTCTACCCCATGACTTTCCTTCCGCCTTGTTCTTACTCTAGGGCTTTTCTCTGTCTTCTTCTCTCGTCTACGTTTCTGCTTTATTCCATCTCTACTTTCTGACTTTGTTTCTGCCTCTTTCTATTTAATCCGCGCTTTGATGCTACCGCATTTTGTCTCACGCTGTTCGGAAGGGTTCAGTCCTTACTCCGGGATTCTAGGGGTCTTTTTTTTGCTTTGGTGACTTTCAGGGTGAGGCATGCCCTGCTGACGGTCACCCGATATTCCATGCAGATTGCCCGTTATCGTATGATCCGACATAATCGTGACAAGAACAACGCCGCGAACCCCATGAGGTGGGAACAGCTAAGTTCATCTTAACCTTGGAAGGTAGTCTGTTCAGACGGTTTTTTTTTCACCACAGCTTGTATGGCTTTCAGGACTCTTTGTCTCTGTCTGTCTTTGTCTGTTTGTCTCTCTCTCTCTGTCTCTGTCTGTCTGTGAGAGGACATGAATGTCATAGTTTTATTATGAACAGTGTCTGACACAACATGGATGTCATAGTTTTACTATAAACAGTACGTGAGAGGACATGGATGCAATAGTTTACGATAAACAGTGCGTGAAAGGACATGGATGCAATAGTTTTACTATAAACAGTATGTGAGATCACATGGATGTCATTGTTTACTTTCAACAAAGTGTGATAGAACATGGATGTCATAGTTTACTATAAACTGTGTGTGAGAGGACATATATGTCGTTGTTTACTGTCAACAGTATGTGACAGGACATAGATGTCATTGTTTGCTATCAACAGTATGTGACAGGACATGAATGTCATCGTTTACTATCAACAGTATGTGACAGGACATTGATGTCATTGTTTACTGTCAACAGTGTGTGACAGGTTATTAATGTCATTGTTTATTTTCGACAGTATTTGACAGGACACTGATGTCACTGCTTACCGTCAACAGTGTATGACAGGACATGCATGTCATTGTTTACTATCAACAGTAGGTGACAGAACATGAATGTCATTGTTTACTATCAACAGTATGTGACAGGACATGAATGTCATTGTTTGCTATCAACAGTGCGTGACAAGATATTATGTCATTGTTTAATATCAACGATGCATGACTGGACATTGTTGTCGATGAATGCTATAATCAATGTGTGGTAAAAGATTGATGTCAGTACTGACCATCCCAAGCGTGTGACAGGACATTGACGTCAGTGTTTACTGTCAACACAGCGTGTGACGGGACTTGGACATCAGTATTAATCGCGAACAGTGTTTCCAAGGATATTGAATGTCAGTGTTTTACTACCCAACGGTGCAACAGGATGTGGATGTCAAAGTTCACTGTCAACAGTGTGTGGCAAAACACTTATTTCGATTTGTCCTTGAATGTAACCAAGTTTTCCTTTGAGCCGCAAGTACGAAAGCTGCAGCAAAGGTTGTACAGATTGTTGCGCGACAAAAAAGGGGGGAAAACAGCTGTTTATATAAAGCGTTACATTGTATTTTGTTGGTGTTGTGTCCAAAATCTTTCTATTTGCCGCCCTGTTTGTTGTTTGTTGTTATTGCTGAGAATGCTGCCATGTCATATCAGTCGCATTATTCCCATGTTGCTCCCCGGCTCCCCATAACACCGAAGTTTGTATAGTTACGGCTTTCAAGACCGATTATCCCCAGGAAGCAGTCAGTATAAAGTCATCGTCAGGCAGCCCATCGCAGAAGATACTGCCCTGCAGCTGAGCCACCTTCAGGTATTCAGCAGTGACTTCTGATCCCGCACATGCAGGGCACCACTTTTAAAGGCTGTTTAAGTTAAAGGTTGAAACCCCATAGTATGCTGGTCGTAGAGCCAGTGAACTATCAGAGGTTTACCATTCCTCCGGCATAACGGAGGGCGGAGCCCATCCCCGTCATTCCACCCCTTTAACCTGACCTGACCTGAATCAGGTACGCATTTACTGCTGAATGGAGAGACAGGGGATTTTTGAAACCGCACAAAAAATCCGACCCCACAGTGGTGCGAACTCACGACCATCTGCTCCGTGGGCAAAAACTGTCTCTACGGGCCCCCTAGTGACGACAATAATTACTTAATCGCAGAAGCAGCTCACGAGCATAGTGTGTCTGTCAGGATGGGAAAGTCCCACCCCGTCCATCCAGGATGAATTTACTCTTGTGGAAGACTCGGACACGAAACTCACCGACACCACTATTTCATTGGTTCGCCAGGTTCAAGATGCTGAGAAACGTCACCGGGAGGCAGCCAATAGACGGGCTCAACTCTCTGCAGTACCAGGTGGTCAAAACGGAGTTCCGACCCGCCTACACCTGGATGCTGGTCTCCATAGACGAGGCCAAGATTCTGGATATAGTGAAGAATATCACGGAGGAGGTGTGAAGGGGGCGGAGAAGGACAAGAAGCAGGCAAAACAACCTCCTCGGTAGCTGACTGTGATTGGTTATTAAGTTTCTATGATGACCTGTGCCTCCCCCCTCCCCACCCCCACCCCCCACCCTAAAAAAAAGGGAAAAAAATATATATGTATATATGGCTTGAAAACAGAGTTTGGGTGATTCTCTTCATTGCACTTTTATTTAAACACAAACAATATAAGCAAGCCAGTCACAACACGGAAACAAGTTTTCAATCCGGGAAGCAATATGAAAAAGAAACAGTGGTAGATCACTCAGATTATACTAGGTGATAGTGGTTACAGGATTGTTTAAAAAAAGAGAGAGAGAGAGAGCGAGAGAGAGAGAAACCACTGACTTTCGCATTCACTTTCCTTTTCATGCATTTGTATCCTCACGTTGTGTCATTCACAAGTGCATTTTGTTTGTTATGTAAAAGCTGTTTGGTATCTCTGTGCATATGTATCTGTGACAAATCACGAGTTTACTGCAATTATGTGGCATAAAAATTGAGAAATAAACAACATAGTACCCCCCCCCCCCCCCCCCCCCCCCCCCCCCCCTTTTTTTTTTTCTTTAATGTTAGAACAACGGATGGAACAAACGTACGAGAAACAGAATCGTGGCTGCTTGATTGCTCATCGTGACATTTCATTTAGCTGTGGACTAACGCTCACCCGGCCATGCAAAATTAATTTTTCAAGAATATTAATTCTAAAATTTGACTCAAGGATCAACTTCCAGAACTACATGATAGCAAAACTATGCGGGAGGCAGTTCTAAGGGGTCTGTAGTGGGTGAGAGACATTGCAAGTCTACAGAATGTCTTATGCCTGCTCCTGCTCTGCCCCCCCCCCCCCCCCCCCCCCACCCCCCCCGCTTTGTCACTGGAGACCAAAACTGCAGGCTGTTACAACTGCTCTAAGAAATGGTGTTTTGCTCTAATAATCTTTTAGAAACAGAGCATTTTTTTCCAGTTCAAGAAGTGACGAGACTTTTTACCAGCAGAGAGATTGGATTGTGAAAGCAAAAATGTGTTCTATCTTTTACTTTGCAACAAATGTCAGAACACACAGGATGCTGGAGAAACCAAAGACTCTGCGACTACCAGATTTTATCTTCACAGGTCTAATAAAAGAAAAAAAAAAAAAACACAGGAACGCTTGTAAATAAACATTTCAACTCTCCTGACCATTCCCTTTCCAATCTCAAATGTGTTATCATTGAAAGGGTGCACAGTGAAAATCTTAATTGTAGATTAGGAGAAACCTTTTGATAACTAAATAAAAAAAAAACTCTCTCACCTTTGGGTTCAAATAGTCAAGATAATCAGTACTGGCCTCACTGCACGGGTTGATTTTAGATCTTCCCCACTCTTCCCCTCCCCCACATTCTCTTAAATGGTGAACGGGTTTGGGTTTTTATGTTTGTTTCTATTGTTGTATTCCGCTCGGATTGGTTTTATGTTTCTTTTTTCTCTTTTACGCTTTGGTTTTATGTCTTCATGAAATATTGGTTTTAAAACTAAAGAAATAGTCCTCCAAAGGGAAGAAAACATAATAGAAAATCACAATGCCACTCTTCTTATATTTTGGCCACGTGGCCTTTTTCAAGATGGACATCACGTAGTTGTATTGTTTTTGTTTTTGTTTTTGTTTTTTTTCTTGAAAAAGGCCACGTGGGCCGAAATATAAGAAGAGTGGCATTGTGATTTTCTAAAACTAAATAGTTCCAGCTAAAACTGGCGTGGAGGTTTTCAAAGAGCAGACAGCTAGCTATCTTTTAATTTTGTTAAATGCTTCCTGAAGAATGCAAGTAATAACAGAAAAAAAAAGTTTTATAATCAGTTTTTGATTAGCTGACAACGAATTTGACATTTTATGTTTCCTCTTTCTTTAAGTTTCTTTTTCTTTCTTTCTGCGTACGCAGGCTGATACTCCTGCAGTGGAGTTTTGTGTGTATGACCGTTATTTATCCCGCCATTAAGGCAACCATACTCCAACTTCGGGAAAGGTGCATGCTATGTGTAACATGTCATCCATACCAACCGCCAAACTGGCTATCTCTTCCGAAAATTGGTGATAGGATTTTACGTGTGTGCAAGATGTCATGCGTGCGTTCACAAAGGGAACCTCGGTTTATAGTCTCATTCGAAAGACTGTATGGGAAATGGAGTCAGAACCAATATCAACTCCCAGGGAAAAATCCCCCTGTACCGAAAAGGCCCGGCGTAGATTCGAACCCTCAATCCAGGATCACCAAAAATACGAGTTCGGCGCTCTACCACTGAGCTGTTCCGGCCTCCATTTTCTTTAACTGAATAGAAAATCTTCTAAACTCCATATCTACTTCTGTTATGCCCTTTGAAATTGACGATTATCACAAAATGCATTTGAAAGAAAATTGTTGTCAAGTCGTATTTGTTTTATTCGAAAAGGTTGCATTGTAGTTTAATACGTTGACTTAGGCCTACATCGGGTTCATATCCCATTATCATCATCGATAAAAGGATGTGCACGCAGCACTGATAATAGCAATACAAAAACACCAGATGTCATGCACAAAGATATCAAATATGTGCATATACGTCGTGATGAAGAACTTGAAAGTCCTGGGTGTTCCAGCCTTCATTAGTCTGGAGTGGCATTTACATAAACCATAGGGAAGAACGATCCGCCCAAAGGGAGACTTAAGAGATGGTTTCAACTCGGAACATAACGCAGAAAAGCAATTGCCTGTTTTGAAGTGCTTCTCTTTTACAGTGGCTGGTATTACTATTGCTTAGGGAAAATGATTGATCATGCATTGTTAGAAGAGGAAAAAAAAATCGGCACAGAGTGACCAGTCAGGCATTATGACTAGTTATGATGTTTGGAAAACAATAACGGTGTTACATTATTTTTAAAACGATGACTTTTTCTGCACGTCAGCCCACAGAGCTAATATTTATCTTGTTTGTAATGGACCATACTCCGCTATCAACACAGGTCGTTTACTTTTTCTTTCCTCCTTTTTTTTTTTTTTTTTTTTTTTCCTTCCTTTTTTTCTTTCCTTTTTTTTTTTTTTAACACGTCTCTCTTACCTATTCTTTTATGATTCCAGTGACGAGATAAACTTCGTAAAAATTTGTGATTATGGACAGCTCATCTTATTGTTCAACAACTGGGCTGTCGATATTTACGTTCCATAAGGGAGGTGCAGTAAAAAATGTTGTTTGTTTTTTCATGTGAAAACAGAACGATCTCATGACCAGTAATTGTAATTTCACGTCAAAAATGAAAAAAAAATGTTTTTCGTCATTGTCGACTACATAAACAACTTGCATTGCCGACAACATAAACAATGGAGAGGGTATCACATTTGGTAACTTTAATGTCTTTCATGTCAGTTTAATGGACTGAAATCCGTCCTGACTTAAGCTTTTAATTGAGCTTGCGTGTATTTGCAAAGAGGAAAAGAAAAAAAAAATGATCGATTGTGAGAAATGCAGTTTTCAGGGTAACAGAATAAACACACACACACACACACACACACACACACACACACACACACACACACACACACACACAATCCATATCTCAAAGAAGGTGTCTTCAGTCTCAGCCGTTTATAAGAACATGTGTTCTTCCGCAGGGTGTGTCATAATAATCATACACTTTCACAGTTGTGTCAGTCATAATAATTATACACTTCCCCCAATATGCCAGTCTTACCAGCAGCTTGAGGGAGGTTGGATCAAGAGTGTTCGTAGACTTGTTAACTTCATAAGGTTTCTATTTCCAAGTTTACAACAGGTGCGCGATAGCTTTGTGGTTGAGACATCGGTCTGAAGGTGACGCCTTGAGGCGCTAAACCCATCCAGGAGGTGCTAGTTCCAAATCTCGCCAGCGCCAGATATGTGTCTGACAGAAGGGTAGATAATCTGGGAGTACGACCGGGATGCTGTTTAGTCTTCTCAGAGTATAAGGAGTTCAGAGCCGAAACATTTGTCTGAGTGGGGCTTCTCTGACGAACTTCAGCTTGACCAGTTGTCCTTTCAGTTTCTTTCTACTACACGTCACTAGCCGTCACCTTCAGCTGGACAGTCTAGTCAGTTCAAGTCAAGGAACAAAACTATAGTACAATAATGATAATAATAATGATAATCGTCATCATCATAATCATTATCATCATCATAAAAAACGTGGTTTTTTTCACTAGAAGAGGAAGAATTAAGGACATAATATATGATTATAAACTGCCTCTCGCAGTACCAGCTTACCCTGTACATATGGAGGTAAGAGGTACAGAAGGCAAACGCGCTTGAAGTTATGTGTTTTATATAGTTACACACTAGGAATAACAAAAATGCTGTTCTGGTTGTCTCTGTGAGTGTGTGTGTGTGTGTGTGTGTGTGTGTGTGTGTGTGTGTGTGTAACTGCCCGCTGCATTTTAAAGATGTTCTTTAAAAATCTGGTTTGATTTGCTACTTGTAGTAAGTTGGAGTTGCAATTCTGTCGTCGCTGATGTTATCATCAACACATATTGGATGTTCGTGGGTTATATACCCACTAAAAATTAAACTTTTCAAATTTGTAATATGAATCAGTATGCGCAGTTTTGTAACGGCTTGTTTCATCTTTCAAACCTTGCATGTTTATGACTACACTGCACTGCACATACCTATGTATGTGTAAAGTATGTGATGCTCTGTGCAAATCAAATCCTGTTAGCAGTTTTTCATCCATTCTACTCTGTGCAAATCAAATCATGTTTGCAGTTTTTCATCCATTCTATGTTCATCCTTTCGGTGAAATGATCAAGAACGCGAGTTCTTCACCCCCATCTCCTTCCTCCCACACTCCCCCCCCCCCCCCCCCCCTCCCCCTTAAAAGAAATGAATAGACGTGTGAACAAATAAATAAATAAACAAATACATTGATATATGCATGAATAAGAAATGAAGTAATCCTGGCCCTTATTTGCTCCTGTTACTAACCAAATGAATCTACTCACACCAAGTATGAAATCATTTGACTTGCAGGAAAAAAAAAGAAAGGACAACAAAAGAAACAGTGTAAATGTTCATACGGACCCTCACCCTCACCCTCCACTCCATTCCAATCGCCCTTCTCCGATCCCCAACCCATTTCCAAGCAAAGTTAAATTGCAAGGGATCTGAAAGCGCATTCTATTGTAGAAAATGTCGGAGTCAGTTGTTTCCATCTTTAACTCCGCCCTCAAAACCCTGTCCCCTCTCTCTCCTTCCTTCATTAATCCCATCCCCCTCCCCCTTCCCCGTTCTCCCTTATCCCACTCTATTCGCATGATCCTGGCTCAATATTTCATGTGCTAAACAAGAGTAAGTTGTGTGATGTGTGTGTGTGTGTGTGTGTGTGTGTGTGTGTGTGTGTGTGTGTGTGCGTGCGTGCGTGCGTGTGTGTGTGTGTGTGCGTGTGTGTGTGTGTGCGTGTGTGTGTGTGTGTGTGTGTGTGTGTGTGTGTGTGATATGAATATGCCTTTTTTTTTTTATCTATGGTGATCAAAACGAACCGCTTTTGAATTAGGAATTAAATTTTACCAGTGTGATAGACTTCAAGCGACTCCTCCATTTGGATGACAGATGCCTTGCTAGAGGGAGCACGGATATGGGCACACAAGAATCAGAGTATATTTGAAACGGTTTCTCTACAACTTATGGAATATGCTCTGAAAACATGTCCAGATTCGTGATTTATAGCCAGTCAGAAATGTGTGAACGAATTATATATCAACATATCACTAAACAACGAATTCAACACATTCCATACGGATCTGTATTCATCATTGCCCGGGGCAAGCGGTGATGATGTGCTTATACTTTTGTACTGACACACGTTGATCTTTCCCCTCTTTCATTTGATTGCAATTTGGGAAAATTGACCAAGTTGCAAAGGGAAACCCTTCTCGTGTGTGTGCGTGTGTGTGTGTGCGCGCGCGCGTGCGTGCATGTGTGTAGGCCTATGTGTGCGCGCGTGCGCACGTCGGATTTTTTACTTCTTGTGTTTGGATTGTGTACAGTTTTGTTGTCAGTGGTGTCTGTGAAGAATTCCTTTCTTTGTAATTGGAGTTTTGTTTTTGTTTGTTTTTTTTTTTCGAGGGGAGGGTAGACCAATGTTATTGAATAACAGAATAACAGTTGTCTCCCTTACCCGCGAAAGAAGGGGGGGGGGGGGGCACTCCTATTTTGTAACAACGATATGTTTATGTAACAAAATATCTCCTTTTTCTGAGTGGATCAGTGGTTTTGTTTTGTAAGAATCGACAGTCATTGTTTGATTTGAACCCACACGCAGTTCAGCCAATCGAAAATAAACACTTGAATCATCATTTTTCAGTCTTCGTGACGTCTATCAAGAGAGAGAGAGAGAGAGAGTACGTGTGTGTGTGTGTGCGCGCGCGCGTGTACGCGCGTCCCAATCGGTGACTCTATCATGCCTCTTTATTAAAATACATGTATAGTTTACTGACTAGTGTACTCCTCTCTCTCTCTCTCTCTCTCTCTCTCTCTCTCTCTCTCACACACACACACACACACACACACACACACACACACACACACACACACACACACATCAGACTAACAAGTGGTTGGTATGAGAAAGTTATCTCACTTTAAAAATGATGTACTATTTACGTAAAGGGAAGCATTACTGAAATCGAGGTCTCTCAACAGATACTGTGATCTCCGTTTCATACATACATTTTCACAATTCTAGAAGACATGGATAAGATTGTAATAATCAACGGAGCAAACCAAATCTAAGGAAACAAGAGGAGTCCTCGTTTAATAAAATAACAAGGGGAGTATTTGTTTGATATGCCTAGCAAAGTAAGCAATATTGTCCTGCTGTTTGTAGTCATAACGATGTTTTTTTTTTTTTTTTTTTTTAAGATTATGTCGTGATCTATAAATACTGAGGTTAAAACTGATTACGAATACTTTGTAATTCTGGACATTCCATAAAAAAGTGAGTGATATCAATTGTCCATTATGCTACAAAGCGAACATAATCTATCCTAATGGGAAGATTGATAGGTCTCCCCTTTTCAACTGGTAGGCCTAATTTGTGATTGCTAATTTTGAGCTTTAAAACTGGCAAGCCGTAACACGATTGTATACAAAATAAATCTATATATTGTAGCAAAGTAAGTCTGACTTTTGCACAGCATACGGGTTGTCGGTCTGGGGGCAGTGGCGACAGCTTTCTGTCCATTTCAGTCTCTGAATCAGACTGTTTTCTAGCCATGCTGTGGTGACAGCCTGGGAATATTGCAACACGAACGATAAACCATTTTCATGTAAAATCTGTTTCACTTAATGATTCATTTCTACGTATTTGACTTTAAACAATCAGTTAATGCACGTAGCATACAGGACGAGTATGTCACACTTGAATCTGTTGATTATTTGTGCCAGACTTGAATCATACGAGTGTAAACAATGGGAGGTGGCGTTTCACCGCCTGCAAACAATTGGGCGTCCATTTCTTCAGTTTCAGAATGTACTTACAATACTCGAAATGCAGAGATTCAATTATATTGACTCACGTGTCATTCATACCTCAGACTTCGCTGCCGTATGTTGATGTTGGTCTGACAAGCGAGATGGGCGGATCTAACTGGCGAGACACTGGGAGCGGAGGTTATCTGCTTTTACATAGCAGAACTACCACTGCCCGTCTGCCTTGATCTTTTAATTCTTTCACCCCTAAACTAAAATTCCCATTACCATTAAACATGATTCCATTTTAGGTAGGTACGAAATGTTCACGGTAATTGGTTGGTTGGCTAGTTGGTTGGTTGGTTGGTAGTTGTTGTTGTTGCTGTTGTTGTTGTTGTTGTTGCCAATAGAAAACCTTTGCCTTTGTTTTCGAAGAATTAATACTTATTTTTCATTTATTGAAACATGATTGTAGTTCATTAAGTCTTGCCTTCTGATGATTATCTTCTGAGTCAGCAAACACCACTGTTTTGTCAGCATATAGAATCAACGTAAGTTTATGATAATCAGACAACATTCTGTCATCAAAGTCCAGTCCCATGTCTACTGGTGAACAACCTTCCTTCTTCAGATAAGTTTCTAGATTGTTTTCTACAAGGCACACGAAGTGGGGTGTGTGTGTGTGTGTGTGTGGGGGGGGGGGGGGGGGGGTAAGTTTTCACTTTGGTGGACAGCATGGTGAACAGCACACAAGTAGAATATTTCACCGTTAAAGGCAACGCATAAAACGATCTTTTATACAGATTTCTGATGATATAAAACAACTTGCCACTACCACCAAAAGAGATTAGTCTAGTCCACAATCCAGTACGCCATATTTTATCAAAGTTTTTGTTCCCCATAATCTATGACAGCACAAAACAATTTTTGTTTTCTTTTTCTATGTCTCATAATACCAGATAAACATTTTTGAACAAAAATTAATGTGATCCGGAGTTTAATGATTTGGGTCTGAATCCTAAATCCAGCTGGATTTTCGGAGATGTAGGGCATCGGAGAAAAAGCATTCAGTCTCTCATTCAGTACAGCGGTAAAGAATTTAGCATTACATGATAGAAGTGTGGTGCCTCTATGATCGTTTAGATTTTTTTTTTTCGTCTCTTTCATTTTCTTTTTTTAATTGGGATGATATGTCTAGTTATTGAGCATTTTTTCATACGAGGTAAAGCTTGTATTTCATTAAACAGAATTATTAAAATTGTTTTGGTTTTTGAAATGTTTGGCAGATGGTTTCATTAATGATTCAATCAGATCCCGGGATTTTGTTGTTCTTTAATTCTTTTAACTATTGTGTCGAGTTTACTCTTAATAAATTCCTTGTTTAAGACTTTTTTCCTGTTCTGATTCCATTAATTCTTCTTCTAGCCTATCAACTTCTTGTTAATCTAGTGTTGACTGGTCATCAGTGCTTATCCTTCGTTTCTTTAGAGTACTAGCATTTGGGGTCATTTGAATTCATTCTTTTTAATTTCTTGACTAAGGTGTTTGTGTGTCTTTTTTATCTATTGATTGATTTATTATTATTATTATTATAGTTTTTTGCTTACATGCCATCTTTATGTCCTGTTCAACTTCATGTTTACTCTCGTTATTCGTTCAGGCACGCATTTCTGTGTTCATTGTATCTTACCAAGGCTAGTCTACATCGTTGGTCAAACTAAGCTTTCTTGAAAGTAAGTATGAAATGAGGCAGGGAACAATAAACAGTAAACAAGTAGGGTAACTCTTGCTCCCACAAGAAGACATAACTCCAAAGGAATGCTGCGTACGACACCGAAGTGCCTAGCAGACATGACAGCACAGAGCACACAGAACAAACAAGGAAACATCCCCCAAAAGGACGCTCCAAGCTTGCACGTATACCCTGTACCGAACAAGTCCACACAGCAACAAGAACTGGAGAAATGAATAATTATAAAGTAACTTTTATTCAAGAAACAACTTAGCCTATATCCAGGCTTTTTACGCCCCATCAATTTTTTGGGTCTGTTGGTCCAGTCGTTGACTCAGTCAGTCTTATTTAACCATCAAAGTCATATTTTATTTTATTTATTGATTCATGTTTATCTGTCAGGTTCTTGAATATATTCATACTAGGTGCACGTTTGATGTTAGTTGTTAATTTGTTTCAACAATTGGTTACTCTGATAGTAAATGTAAAATTTGTCAAATTAGTTCTGGAATATTGTTTGAATACCTTATCTTTACTGCTTCTTGTAGCATTGATCTGTGGAGTACAAAAAAGCATGCTTTGTCAGTATCATCAAACCATCAAATATCTTACACGTCTGAATCAAGTCTCCTCTTACTGTTCTTGCTTTAAGTGTTGGAAGTTACAAATATTTCTTAATCTTTCTTGGTATGAGTAATCCTTTATACTATGAATCTTCTTTGTTGCTCTTCTTTGAACCTGTTCTAGGGCTTCTGATTGTCTCTTTAACCTTGGATACCATACAGTATTGCCATATTCTAGAATGGGTCTAACTAATGTCTTATACAATTGTAAGAAAGTGTCCTTTTCTATAAATGCAAAGGCTCTTTTTATTATTTCAATCATTCTGTTAGCCTTGTTAATACTATTTGCAATATGTTTGTCAAATAGCAAGCTTTTGTCGAAAGTCACACGTGGGTCTTTTTCTTTATAACATTTAGATATTTTGATTTCCTTGTTCCCAATTTTCATTAAATAATCATTTTGTGGGTTTGATTTTCCAATATGAAGTACTTTACATTTTTCTGCATTATAGATTCCAAGTATCAGACCACTGTACTAATGTTTCAATATTCTTGTGTAATTCCTGATTCAATTTTGGAGAATTGTAAAGTTTTGTGTCATCTGCAATAATTTTACATGTACTCTTTAGTTCAACAGGGAAATCATTTATAAACACCATGAATAATATTCTCTTCTTCTTCTTCCTTAAAAACTGGTTCACTTAAAAACGAGTAGGTCACCAAAATACTGCCTCGTGGTATCCCACTTATAACATGGCTCAACAAGAGAAGGAACTACCAATCCTTACCTTTTAAGTTCTTTTTGATAGAAAGTCTCTAACCCCAACCAAGTATATTATTTACTATTCCATAAGACTCAAATTTCGTTAATAGTCTTCATAGTGGCATGTTCTACATAGCCAGAGACGCAAGAGATGCTTCCCTTCTGGACTGACAAATTCAAGTACTCATTTCTGTCAGGTATTAGTCAGTTTAGTTGCTATGGCAGAGAAGAAGGTTTTTTGTATCTTGTTGCTTTTCATGGAAGTATTTCGTCAGAAGAAAAGTTGTGTGGATTGATAGGGTTGTTTGATATCGGACACAAAAGCTCAGGGATATAACTCTTTTGACAGTATGCCTCGAGCCTTACTTCCCTTTGCTAAAGCAGACGGGTGTAACCAGCGTTTATTATTTTCTAGCAGTAGGCCAACATTTGTTTAGCTACTTCCAGAACATCAAGATTTGGTGATGACTGTCGGATGTGGGAAGATGAGAGAACTGTTTACCAACGGCAGTCTTATAGCGCTAGTAATTGTTGTCATTTGTCTCAGTCCCTGTGACAATGTGTCAGGCGCTGTTTTGGTCTCGTGATCTCGGACTCGTTCGACAAAGTTCCGCAAAAGTAACCGGAGAACAGATTTCCAGGCATTTCACAGAAAAGTTTTCAGTCCCGCAAAACGACTTTCCGTTTCGTAATGTGACGTTGCCATGGGCAGAACGCGTCAAAGACCTGGTGTGTCTCGTTTGACACTGGAAGAAATCCAACTTCAGATGGGGAGGGGTGGAGCAGGTGTGCACGGGGGTCCAGCACCCGCCATCCCTCATCTGGGGATTCAGCCGTACCAGTGGGATACGGAGTGCCTGAGAGGAGATGCAGGAGCACCAGGCAAGGGGGCAACGGCGTTTCCTCAGTCTATTGGGTTGGCAGCAGCTTTCAGGTAACCTGGGAGAATTGTTGTTATTAATATTAATGAGATCTATGCCCTTTGACAGTTCGAGAAAAATCCGGACATTTCTACTCATGGCCAAAGTTTAATTGAAATATGCCACAGCACCCCCATGCATTGCCCTCCATTGATACACTGCTATTGCAATTTTCATCTTCTGCATTTTTGCATTGCCACAAACAACTCTTTGATCCTGAAGTTTTGCCATAGAAGCTGGGAAGTTCTACCACTGTTTAGAAAAGAATGATGATGACGCCTGGAAAACAAAGAGTAGGACAGACAGAACAAACCTGAAGGATGCAAGAAAACTAGAGTAACAAGAGTATGAAGTATTGAGCTGTCAGAGGACTGCATTTTTTCTTCTACACAGTAAATGTGTACACTGTTACTGTCCTTGACTCCAAGCACAGTGTGTTTGATAGTTTACAAACATACATAAAGAAACAAAAAAAAAAAGGATCTTTCCTGCCTACCAAGTTAAATTTCCATAATAGTGGTGAAGAACATTTCCAGTGAGTCCTAGATAAGTGGTGAGAACATATTTAGGAGGAGTTCTATAGTAAATATCAGTGTCTGATGTTCCTCTCAGTGCTATGGTTTAGGATATCATCATTACCAAAGAGAGCAGGTATACTGAAGATTCTATGCAACCCAGACCCTTGTAAAGCTTGGTGGAGGAAAACATTTCCCCATGTGTGCTACAAACACTGGCAAATGAAGTTGCCTGTATCCTGATATGGTTTACAAGGCCTTCTTGGCCAGGAATTATCCCATCTGACTAGCATGTAGAAAAGAATAAACTCTGCCCAGAACAGTATGGGTTTCGTAAGTTCAGGTTCTGTGAGACACAACTGCTTGTTTCCACTGCAGAACTTTTTAGAAATATGAAACAAGGAAACCGCAGATATCATCAGGACTTTGGAAAAGCCTTTGACCAAGTGGATCACAGCCTTCTGATCCAAAATTTGTACCACTGCGGGATTCAGGGACAAGTCATCCAGTTGAGCAGGGCTTTTAAATAGGAGAGGCAGCATATCATGGTAGTTGTAAATACAGAAACATCAAACCTGATAAAGTCGGAAGTCCCTAGAGGAATCAGTCACTGGCCCGGTGCTTTTCAATCTACCAACTCTCCGCTACAAGCCATCACCAACTTCAGCTCCAGCAAGACTTACCACACTTTGAGGGATAGGAGGACAGCTGAGACACCAGTTTCCATCCAGGAAAATGCATCACCTTCCATGTCACAAAGAATAAACCTGCAGATATCAACCCACAGTACCAATACAAGATTCTTGGCCACAACATGGCCACTGTCACCTCTGCCAAGTGTTTTCGCATCACCATCAACCAAAAAAAAAGCATACTAACAATTTTTGTTCAAATACTGACCAGGCCTCCAGCTTTTGATCGTGAAACCTCAGGATCGACAAAAGTCAGGTAACTTAACGCTTACAAAAGCCTGTGAAGGTCCATTCTTGAATACATGCCTAGACAATGTATGGGACCCCACAACAAGTACAATGTTGAAGAAATTAATCAAAGAACATAGAACATCAAGATTCGAGTATTCCTGCTACTACAACATCTCCAGAGTTTCAGCCATAATAGAAAAATACCAGAGGCCCTGCTTCAAACGCAGAAGGAAGGGAGCAAGTCTGGCCATGCTAAAGAAGGTCATTGATGGCCTGGTTGCAGTCAGCAAAACCAACATCAGTCCTGCTCCCACCAGTCAGAGAACTCATACCTGTGAGCTTAGTCAAATTTGGCATTGAACAAATTGTAAATTAAGACTCTTTTCATCAGGGTCTGAATGGGCTGCCTGACAGAGCAATGGTAGCAGACACCATTGGTTTCTTCAAGTTAGGGGAGGCACATAAGACTCCAACATGGCGGAAAGGTAGAGTAGGTAGACATAGGCATTCCCCACTCCACCTTCTTCTAAAAAATTTTTTTTGGTGGGGGGGGGGGGAGAAGGGGGGGGGGGGGGGGGGTGTTTGTCAAGAATTTTCCCTCTCGCCTGTCACTTTTCTTGTCATACAATATTTTGTGGTGCAGTTATGACAAACCCTTACACAGAATATATCACAATGCGGAATGGAACGCTATGACTTACATAACAGTGTTGTTATTGTTTTAACAGTGCATTGTTTCACACTAAAGGTAAGGTCTGTTTTGTGTCTGAGCACTAGTGCTTTTGTGCAGTCCAGAGCTGCTGTTCCAAGTGGCAGAGGCCGCAGGTGTGGAGACTCGTGGGAAACACAAACGACTTTGTCAAGATGCAAACCTACATCACCCACACTGGCGCCAGCTGCTTTTCACCTGTCATCAACATCATGCGAGATTCACGATGGGGGCGCAATCAGGTACAGAGTTGTGTAACATCAAGTTTCAGTTCAGTTTTTCTTTGAAGATCAAGACATTCCAACAAAATGTAATATTATTGTCACAGCAAGATATGCAGTGTCATAGTTTGAGGTTTTTTTGGGTTTTTTTTAGAGGAAACAGACACCACTCCAATGTATCTAACTTTAAGCTACTTGCATTGGCACACTTTAACTCCCTGTCCTCTTTCAATCTCCCACCACTCCTTACCACCCAACACCCACAAAATGTACCACCACCGTCAACATTGTCACCAGTTATAACCACCATACCCACAAGGGGGTGTGATTTCTATTTTTGAGTTCCGGTAAGATGGGTGTACAATTTCTAGGAATGATCTATAGATACTGAATTTATAGAAAGGAATTCATAAACCAAAACAAACAAATGTGACTTATGACATCATGAATAATATGAAACAAGTGTTTACACTTTAAAGGAAAATGTTTCGATGTTCGTTATTTTTATATGTATTCAGTTTTTGTATGCTGCTTTTGGAGTTTGTTAAAGGGGGGGGGGGGGGGGGGGGGGGGGGGGGGGGGGGGGGGGAGATGGAGGTTGGAGGGAGTGGAAGCCAGATTGATACAGTGAAACATCTGTTAAGACTCCTCGGTACTCTCTTCTGAAAATGACAAAACATTCTGTGATGGCTGATTCCCCTTTTGCTGTGATTCTGATTTTGACATCTGTAGAATAACTCCCACCCTCATCTTACCCATCTCCTTGTCCTATTCTGACCAGCAGCTGACCTATCCATGTCTATAATGACTATTTTTGTGGCTAACTTGTTGGAAAAAAATGATTAGCCTCAGTCTCTTCAAAAAACCCAATTCTTTACAAATTGGTACCTCCCACCCATCTGCCCCCTCCCCCACCCCTTCACCCCCTTCCTGCCCAAATCTCTGCCTCTCCCTTAGCTTCAGAATGACAGTCACTGGAAATGTTTCTTTTTCTGCTAATTGTGATCTCGTAGAACTAAAGTAAACTTCTCTTGTTATGTGTAAAAACAACGTTTTATCCTTTCGAGGGGTGATCAGAACAGACACTTATTGATCACTTCTGGGCATTTTCACCTTGTGTGAACTGTTGGTCTGTCTAGCACCCATTGAGAAACCATTGTCTACAAAGACCGCAATTTCCTGACCTTTTCAGGATTGTCGCACAGAGGGACTCTACTGAGCTCTGCACAGAGGGGCTCTGCTATTTTACTATAATGGACCAATATAGCTTCTAGTCCTTATTTTTTTCTTTCAGGTTTTTTCAGTGTTTGGCTTGCATGAATGCTAGACAGGAATGACCATTTGGTTGTGTGCCATCAGTTTGTGTGCATATATGTGGGGTGAGCTGGAGGAGAAGGGAGGATACACATGCATGAAGTTTTCATTCATATAAACTGTTTGTTATAAACTTCATCAATCTTTGTGTAGCAGGCTGTGTAGAGACAGAGTGAAAAGAAAGGGCTGACATTTTTCATGTCTGAAACTTAACAAAGGGAGTCATTTTTTTTTTTAACACAAGGTTTTGGTTTAGTACAGCAGATCTGAAAGTACTATCCCAAGTATTTTTTGGTTTAATCTTTAGCTGCAAACATTTCTGTAGAGTGTTCCCACATGATACTTTTGTATAATCTGTCAGCTTTTTTTGTCATTTTTCCTGCAGGATAACTTTATATAGTTTGTCATCTATTCGTTTTTTAAATCATGATTGGAAGATAGTTTGGCACAATTAGTCAGCAATTTTTGTTAATTATGATAACAGTGTATTTTTATAATTGATCCACTGTTTTTTTTTCAGTGTGTGAAAGCATGATAGTTTGTGTCTAATTTGTTGCCTGTTTCTTTTCATTGTTACTGCAGGAAACTACGGTGAAGATCCTTATCTAAGTGGTGTGTATGTGGCAAATTATGTCCACGGTCTTCAAGGCAATGACTCTCGGTACATCCGTGCCTCCGCTGGCTGCAAGCATTTTGATGCCTATGCTGGGCCAGAGAACATCCCTACCTCCAGAATGTCCTTTGATGCTAAGGTTAACACATTCTTCATTTTATGGTCTCTGTGTGTGTGTGTGTGTGTGTGTGTGTGTGTGTGTGTGTGTGTGTGTGTGTGTGTCTTTAAGAAGTAAATGCATACATCAGTATAATAATTGTTGACTGTCATATGAGA
The DNA here is from genome assembly GCA_016801955.1 of Conus betulinus. Classification (NCBI taxonomy): domain Eukaryota; kingdom Metazoa; phylum Mollusca; class Gastropoda; order Neogastropoda; family Conidae; genus Conus; species Conus betulinus. The sequence continues at coordinate 433,172 of JADBJO010001238.1, read as the reverse complement.
AAATGAGGGTTTTTGTGTGGGTCATAAATGAAGATAGTTATTGAACTTTTCGGAAGTTTATTTTCAGTTTCAGTGTATACTTTAATTTGTATGAGGTGTGAAATAGTGACTTTCATTCATGTGTGTATTTGTGTTCCAAACCTGACCAGTATATCTTATATGATACCTAATTCAAGTCAGCATATTACAGAACCACCACATTGTTTGGAATGATTATTTTTCCTGTTAATGTTATTTTTGTGCATGTACACATATGTGTAACTGTAAGTGAAAATGTGAGTGGATCAAGTAGTGAACCTTAGCTAAGCCAAAAACCTCTGATTTTTTTAAGTAGATATAAAATGAGGCAGGCAACAGTAAACAATAAACAACAAACAAGTAGGGTAACTCTTGCTCCCACAAGGAAACAAATTCATGTCCATAACTCCAATGGGCATGTATTTTTCTTGTGGGAGCAAGAGTTACCCTACTTGTTTGTTGTCTCTGATTTTTGGGCTTGCATATAAGTGAGATGTCCATGTATCAATGAAAATGAACAGGCTATATCTCTGATGAATTCTTCTATGATTAACAGTGAAGAAGGGAATTACGATAAAATATGTGAGGGAGATGGAAATAAAACAGGTCAAACGCAAGGTCAACCATTGGCAATGCCATTAAATAGTCCGTAACTAACTTTCAGAGTGATGATCAGTGTGTTTTGGACGTATTCAGTTTGCATTAATGCTTGCTTGAATAAAGAAACCTGAAGACAGCTCTGTAGGAAATAGGAGAATGCTGTAGTCAGTGCAGAAGTTGAGTCTAAGCTTGCTCAAAGTTGTAAGTACTCTTCTGTCCTTGGCTTTATCTCCCCTCTCCCTTATATTTTTCTTTTACATACATAAATAAATGTTCAGTTATGAGTTACTGTAATTCTCTTTTAGTCTTTAGTTGTCTGTGAACAGGTATCAGAACGTGATTTGAGAATGACCTTTTTGCCTGCCTTCCGCAAGTGTGTTGAGGCAGGGACATACAGCCTGATGTGTAGCTACAACAGGTACTGCCGTTAGTTCTTTATTTGTGCACTGTGTGTTAATTTGTGTGCACGTTAATTCAAGTACTTTTGATTATGTTGTTTTTGTTTGTGCTAATTACACCATGCAGATGCGTAGCGCTGTTGAGGGATAGGTGCTGGAGCTGGCAGTGTTCATCCTTGTTGCTGCTGCTTTCTGTCAACAAATTGTTATTTCACCATGTTGATGATAATACTGCTATACATGCTAACGTACACTAGCTTCTGATGTGTATGAAAGAGCCTTTATTTCATGATATCTGTCAAAAGTATTTGCTGTATAGTGCCTGTTAATTATTAAATATTGTTGCGGAGTGTCTCTCTCTAAACCTTGGGATGGGTCAGGGGTGAAGAATTGAGGGGTAGAGGGTTTGTATAAATTGTATGTATGGCACCTGTCAAAGTATTTTGCTGTACAGTATCTTAAATACCATACATTGTTGTCAAGTGTATCTCCCTGAAAGAATGGATGAGTGGTAGCGAAAAGAGGTGTAAGGGGTCTTTATAAATGGTGTAGCGTTTTAATTCTCCTTTTGTTCCAGTCCTCCTTTCCCTCTCTCTCTCTCTTATTCTCACAGACACTCCATTTCTATCATTTTGTTTTTATCATCATGCCTTCTGTGTCTTATTCACTTGTTGTTGTACACTTTTTTTTTCTGTCTTTGGTTACAATTTATAACATGCCAGCTTTTTCATCACTATGTCATTACTAAGTTGTGAAACTGTAAGCACTGTCAAGAGAGAACTTTTTCTGTTACAATCAGTTTCTTTATGCACGGGTGGTTTCATTCACCAGCGTGATCTTCCAGAGGTTGCTCTTAGTTGGGTTGGCTGTCTTCTGTGGCAGTCTTCATCTTTCCCACAGAAATGTTAAAATCTACTGTTTCGGATGGCTTCTAATGAATTAGGACATGACTGTACTCTTTCTTTTTGGAACATCAAATGCTTTCAGTGATGAGCAGGATTGATGAACCCATGAGTTGCTGAGAGTTAAGGTAATGTTGCTTATAGCCCTGCCAACTGCAAAGGGCCATATCAGGGCTGTCACAGTGTTGAAATTAACTCGCAAGTCATTTTAATAAAAAAAAAAAAAAAAAGACTCATTCACACAACCCTTTAAAATACACTTTCTAAAAACACACCAGAAATTTTGTTAAAAATCTTTCTTCCGTAAAGTCTGAGATCAGGTGACAAATGTTCATCTCTTTCAGAAATTGAAAGACCACATCAGGTGGAACATCTCTGAACAAGGTTTTCATGGAGTCTGCTGTAAATGTTTTATGTCTCATGTCATGCAAGTCCCAAGACGCTAAAAGAAATATGTTCCACTGTGAGTGGTGCATGACATGGAATGCACCAGGGAGCTCTTTCACTTTTTAAAAGATAAGCATGGGTGATCAAGGAGCGGCCTGTATACAGCCATCTCAGGAACATGGTAAAAAACTCTTTCAGGTTTGGATGGGTTTCAAATAGTTTGTTATCCGTCTCCAAGTTCCATTCCTCTTGCCAGAGTTCTTTGATGTAAGCCTGGGCTTTGGGTCTCAGATCAGTGTGAGGGATAGACAAACATCTTCCATTGGTAGAGAAGGTGATGATTCAGATTTTTTTCCTTCCAGGAGGTCTGTTGTGCGGTCTCTGTTCTGAGACATTCACTGTTTGCAGGGTGTCTTTTTCTTCTGATGGAGAGAACACAAAATGCCACCTCAGCCACAACCAATATGTGAAAGGACGATCAGTTGGAAAAGCTTCCTATGGGTTCCTCCCTCTCTCTCTCTCTCTCTCTCTCTCTCTGTCTCACTGTCATTGCTAACTTGTCTCTCTGTGTCTGTCTGTCTGTCTCTCTTCCCAGCCTCCCTCCCTCCCTATCTTCCTCCATTCCTCCCTATCTTCCCTCTCACATACCACCCCCCCCCCCTCTCTCTCTCTCTAAATTACATTCTTCACTTCCCCTCTCTTTCTCCTTGCCTCCTCTCTCTTTTTCTTTCTCCCTCATTTCCACTCTCTTTTTTTTCCTCACCCCAGCTTCACCCCCTTCCCCTTCCCTCCCCCATCAACTCCCCACTGCCTTTTTTTTCTTCTCTGTTATAAATCATCTTTTTGATATGCCACCTGTCACTAATTTCATAGGCCTCTGCATGCTTTTTTTTCATTTATATTTTTTAATTCCCATGCTTTCTAATCATAACATTCATGCACGTCTACGGCAGCGTAAACGGTGTGCCAGCCTGCGCCAACAAGCTACTCCTCACAGACATATTGAGGACCCAGTGGAAGTTTGGCGGCTACGTTGTGAGCGATCAGGCGGCCATCGAGAACATCATTCAGGATCATCACTACCTGAACAGCAGTGTGGACACAGTAGCAGCCTGTGTGAACGCAGGGTGCAACCTTGAGCTGTCATCCAACCTGGTCAAGCCTGTCTACTTCCCTGGGTTAGCTTTTTTTGGGATATGTAGTGTCGCAGATCTGTCTTGCTTTGCGGACAGATTTGTTTGTTTACTTGCTTGTTTTTTTTTGTTAGATTTGTTTGTTTATTTGCTTGTTTGTTTGTTTGTTTTTATAGAGAGAGTTGGATGGAAGCTGGCAAGTCATTTGCTATGCATGTGTTTGCATGTTGCATGGCATGTGAATCTGGCTGCCCCAGGATCTGGTCATAGCCATCTGATTCTGTCTGAGTTAGCTTGTAGTCTAAGTATGGTAATAGTTGTTTTATGGATTTATGTCTTTTTTTTTTTTTTTGCTGCTCTCTTTCTCTGTCTCTCTCTCTCTCTCTCTCTGAGGTGAGGTGGACTTGGGTATTTGTCGTGCATGTTGTATGTGCATTAAGCCTGGAACTCTTCACAGGTCTGATCATCCCTGTCTAGTTCTTTCTGGGATAGTTTGTTGCTTGATAGTGTAGAGGTTTTCTTGTTTGGTGTGTGTGGAGACAGTTGTGTTTAGATTTGTCTTGCATGCAAACTGGGAGCTGTCTCCTGATCAAGTCAAGCTTGTCTTCTCTGTGTTTAGGTTAGTCTGTAGCTGTTGTTTGGTTGAGGAAGTGTCTGCAGGTGTGTGTACGTGTGTGTGTGTGTGTGTGTGTGTGTGTGTGTGTGTGTGTGTGTGTGTGTGTGACTGGATATGCATTGATGTGTTTGTGACTAGTTATGTGTTTGACTACATATACATGTTGTCCATGCAAAAAAAATATGTTTGTAACTAGGGGTGTGCATTATGACAAGGTATTGTAGTAATATGCATGCTTACATATGTCTTGGTTGTGTGAGTGTCTGTGTCTCTGAATATGCACTGGTGTGTTTTCAGTAGTAGTTATGTGTTTGCCTAGTAAATGCAATTTGTGTTTGTGAAAAGATGTGTATGTGTGTGTCATATGCATGTGTGACAAATTATGTGTAATGACCTGCATACTTGCATATGTGTGTTAGTAATGTGAGTGTGTTTGTGTGTGTGTGTGTGTGTGTGTGTGTGTGTGTGTGTGTGTGTGCTGTGCTTGTGAATGTGAATGTAATGTGAAATGTTGAATACATCAATTGTAAGTTCTTGTGGGCTTTTTTTTTTTTTTTTCAAAGTTAAGTTCAAGCATACCTACGTGTGTGAGCAAGTAAAAAACACAATAATATGCACACCCTGGATTGTGTGTTACAGTGGTATTGGTAAAGGTTCAGATGCAGTAGTTCACACATGTCATGATCATGTGAACACAAATGTGCAGTGGAGGCTGTCCGAGAGGGCAAACTGACCGAAGACTTGGTGAGAGAGAGGGGTGTCACCTCTGTTCTACACGCGCATGCGACTGGAGAGTTTGACCCTCCGGCCTTGAACCCTTACAGTCGACTGTCCAACGCTGATGTGGAGACCTCCGTCCATGAAGCTTTGGCTGTGGAAGCAGCCATGAAGACCTTTGTTCTGCTGAAGAATGACGGTCTGCTGCCGCTCAGATCTAAACTGAAGACTGTCGGGGTAGGATGTTTGGAAAGAGGGGAAGGAGGGAGATAGTGAGGGGATAAAGGGAAGGGGGATGAGTACCTGCTCACTATTTCTTCATGGGTGATTTTGTAAACCAAATTAACTTTAGTTAGTATTAATAGCAGCTCACAATTTTTTCCACAAGCGTCCAGACACCCATTTTCACAAAGTATAACAAAACAACCACATTGTGATACTCCTTACAAATCAGAAAAGAAAATGACACCTGTCTCGTGCTACTCCTTACAAAGAACAAAATAGAGAAAAGTTTGAGGAGGGGGGGCAAATTTTCTAGCACTATTTATAGTATAGTTATTTGCACCAACAGTTGAAATCTGAGAGACCAGTTCAAGTTGATCTCAGGCATCTGTTTTTGGAATTGTGTGGTTCACAGGCCTGCTCTTACCTAGACTTGTTGAGCCTGCTGTGTGCTCCGATGAGAAGACTGGAACCACACAGTCGACTTTCGTCCACTGGATGGATGCACCTCTGAGAGTGCTACTTAAATTTCCTGGCAAACACTGCAGGTGTCTGTATCTCTCAGGCCAGGTCAAATCCAGAATGTGTCAAGAAAGGAAGCGTCCAGTATAGACCTGTCATGTTGTCTCAGGCCAGAGTGGAGTCCATGGCATCGTCTTTGTCATCTTTTTCTTCGTTAATCATCTAAAAGAATTGTTGAAATTCTGAGGCCTGTCTAGCCTTGCTCTCATTTTGGCCTCGGTTTGGATTTCCTCTGTATCCATTTCTCTGGTGAGTTCATGTCCAAGTCTTTAGTGCTGGTGAGTTCGTGGTTCATGGGTTTTGTTGCTTATAGATCTGGAGGCAGTGTCTCCTCTGGTGGGTTGCCTCATGATAACCAGATTGTTGATAGCTACAGTGAACTACAAAGTGCTGGAGCTATGAAAAAAAAGGAGATTGGTGTATATGGGGGTGGGGGGGGGGGGGGGGGGGGGGGGGGGAGGGGATCTGAAATGAGCAGTATTGAAAAAACAGTAGAGGGGGCTTGGAAGATGAGACAATAGAAAAAACAACAAACAAAAAAAAAAAATTGTTCCTTTCCTGTCAAACTAACATTTCTTATGACTTGAGCTAGAAACATAGCGAACAAAAAACTTTTTCCTTTGCTGTTGGTCTGATGTTTCTGATGAACTTGGGCTGTGCATGCATGAGCATGAAAGCATGATATGTGCATGTTGTGTCCAACTGTGTATGGCTAAGAATGCAAGTCCAGTGCAACTTGTTGATGATGCAGCAAGCTCAGTGGAAGTTGGTTGTGTCCTCCCTATTTCATCTGTCCCATACAGTGGTCTCTTGGATAGGTTACAGAAAATATGCAGATTTATTCTAGTGGAATCAGTACTCCCACTTCATGAATGTGTCAGTTTCAGACAAATGTAAGAGGGAGAATTTGCTGGGAAAAAAACATTTGAGGGAGAATGAAAAGAGTGGGGTCTCTGTGGAGCCCTGGTTACATCTTTGGCGTGCTGGCAACAGCACTCACTTGGAGACTTCTTATAAATATCTTCGCAAGACCGAGGCAAATGCCATTTTGCCTACCGGGTTGAATGCAAAGTTCTGTCATGCGCTCTCTCATCAAGCATTGGCAAGACACTGTGAAAAAAAAGAGGGGTGGGGACGGGAGAAGGGATAGATGAGGGTGTTGAATCAAATGGTTGGACCTAAAAGTGGATGATATACCACTCAATTCCTAAAGTTGCGTCACATCGTACCGTTTTGGAAGCAAGTTTCAAAATATTTCTCCAGGGTGGGTGGGGGAGGGGGGATCATGCCCATCAGACATGAGTAGAATTTCAGCAGTTTTGTTTTTCCTGAGTGGGAGCCCAGTGGAATGTAGAGGCAGATTATTATTATTTTTTTCAAAAATTCAAACTGTCATTTCTGACACTCATCCTCGTGGTTGCTTTATTACTGAGGGATATGTTTTTGATGGTGTTATTTTTTTTTTTTTTTTTACTTACTTGAAATCTTAAGTTTTAATAATGAAAAAAAGACAGCAAGTGAATATGATAAGGTTGCTTAAAGAGAGACAAATTAAAGGTCAACTTAAAGGCATCCAATGTACGAGACAGTGAGCAGTCTCCAGCTGGTCTGCATACTTTTGCAGAAATTTATTTAAGTAACTTGATCTTTTAATCTTAAGATGTTGTGCATGCATGCACACACACGTGAGCACACACACACACACACACACACACACACACACACACACACACACACACACACACACACACACACACATGTTGTGCACACATGCAGATACACACACACACACACACACACACACATTTTTTGCGTGCACACACACACACACACACACACACACACACACACACACAAGATGCTTGCTGCGACAGGACTTGCTCGCGTTATTTACGACAGGACTATACAATTAGAGTTATTTACAGCAAAATGAATTATGTCATTTCTAGTGTTTTTTTTTTTTCAGATTTTTTTTTGCTCAAAATGATTGGATGTGCCATGTACTATGAAGTGCTTTAGTAACCCCAAATTATGATAGTGGCTGACTTCTCTTTGCATATTGAAGATTTTGTGATTGCCATCAGGTTTCATGGATTCTGAAAAGTCAGAAGTATATGTAGTTCTGCCCCACTGCCAAAAGGTATGATTACTTGAAAAGAGTGGTTGGTAGTAGGGGAATGATGGGAGAGAGAAAGAGAGAGAGACTGGATGGGGGTGTGGAGCAGCCGACCATAAATTAAAGTCACTTGCATAAAGAGTATACATGGACGATGCAACTTGAAAATTTGAAAATGGAAGAACATTAAAGAATTGGGAGTTTTGCTGAGTTAGCGTAAAATGGTTTAAAAAAAATAGTTTCATAGGATCATCCTCACTAAAATTGTTTAATCGCTTATCATTCATCGTATGTGTAGAATTAAAAAGAAAAAAAAAAAGTCCTGCATGACAAATGCTTCCTTTTCAGGTGGTGGGTCCCTTTTTGCCAACAACTCTCGTGAAATCATGGGCGACTATTCCCCAGTGCCCTCCCCTGGCAAAATTGTGACGGCTCTGGCAGTCTGCAGGGTGTAGCACAGACCGTGCAGTACGCTGCTGGATGTCAGCTCACAACCTGTATACAGGTGCAATCTGCGTCAATTCGACGGGCGGTGACTGGCACCAACCTCAATATGTTTCTGGTTGGCACTGGTGAGGATAGTCTGTGTTGTGCTGTTTAACCTCCCTGTGAGGACAGTCTGTGTTGTGCTATGATTTGAGTGTATCATTTCACTGTTCAACCTCCCTGTGAAGACCCTCTAATGAAAGACTCCCTTTTCCTCTGTCTGTCGAAACTGGATTTATCTCCAGTGGAAGACTTACCTGCTTGAGATCCCTTGACGGTCATGACTAGTGTTCTGGTCAGTGAGAGGGCATGGCCTCCTCTTGATGTGTGATTTTCATCACCAAAGGTTTCTTATTTCTGTGTGTGCATCAGTGGTGATTTCGGACAAGGAAGATCAGCATCAAGACAAAACAAACAGCGAAAGTCTCATAAGCTTTACTGTGAACAGAAAAGCCAAAATTTTGGTCAACTTGGATATGTTGATTGAAACCAATAGCAGCATTTGGCCAAGCTCCAATTTGTTTTATTTGTTGTTTCATTCTATGATTTCTAGTTGACAACATTTTGTCATCTTATCCCTAATAAGTTACACTATATTTCACTTTTGTGATGGCACATCCTTACACACTCTAAACTATACACATAAGATGGAATACTTACGTACATACACAAACACACACACACACATACAAGAACAAGAAAAATATTCCTTACACACACACACACACACACACAGAGCTACATACCTCTGTTCAGCTGTTCCTGATTTTACTTTTAATATTGTTCTTTCTTCAGGATCAACAATCGAGTCAGAAGGCAATGACAGGCGTGACTTGGAACTGCCTGGCCAACAGAAACAACTTGTCTTGGATGTTCTGCAGTATGGTACGTTGAGATGCAGCTGCTTTTGGTACCACTGAGACACAAAGTTCAGTTGACACCAACAACCATTCCTTCCCCTACTCTGGAGAGACGTGTCCTGTCAGTACTGCACCTCTCCCTCTTCCAGCTTGGCTCTTGTTGTTTGTGTAGGCCTACAGTTAGCCTTCTATTGCAGCGTAGTTGGTCTGAAAGTGTGCTGTCTTTAATTAATAGTCAAATTTTTGTTTTCTCAGGCTATACTGAATCAAAGGGTCCTACGTGAACTCTTGACACAAGTAAAGCATCTGAAAAACTGTTGATGTCTGCATTTTTTGTTTTTTACTAGGTAGGTCAGGAGGATGTGGGGAATGGAACGGAGATGGGGGTAAGGACAGGGATTGGAGGAGGGACAGTGGAGGAATTAAAGAAGTATTAAATTTGAGATAACCATTACCAATTCAAAGAAAAGGGAAGTTTGAGAGTGAGTTGCAAAGCCATTCTGTGACACTGTTTACTGCACACCTGAAGATATACTGTATTTTTTCATCAGCATTTAAAAAAAAAAATTAACATTTATTCACAGGGTGCAAGAAACACACATCTCAAGTGAGTATCAGAACTTGGGTACCATTCCAACAAAAACTGAAGATGCATGAGCCAGTACTGGTCGGAGACAGGTGGAAAAAAGAAGAGGAAACAATGGAGACCATGTGGGTTGTGGCACCTTAAAGGATTATGATTATAACGCAGTTGCCAAAGCAAAAAAATGTTCTTGATATTTTAAGTCGAAATGCAGCACAGAGAAAGCAAACTGAAAGTCATTTGAACATCCGGTGTGAAAGTGAGCCTGCAGGGTCACATGAAAGGTTCATGTTGGGAAAGTCAAAAAGTAGGCCAGTAAGAGCCAAAACAAAACAAAAAAAAAAGCGTCTGCATTCACTTAGGAAACAAAGGGAAATGAAGAGTGGTTCACTTTGAGAGGTGAAGAATGATTCAAGGGAAAGCATTCTGGGAGTTGTGTTGAGGCATTAAGTGATGAATTTGTCTTCCTTCTCTCTCAGAATTGTTAAGGGGAGTCCAGACTGGTTAGGGCATTGTTCTTACTGAGTAGAAGATAAGTCAAAGGTTTGGATAGGAGAGGATGACAAAAATACCAGTTCCAAGAAAACTTAAACCTGGAAGCGGGGACTCAAACCATGTTCTTTATGAATCATAGTATGATTGGTATCTGCTCAGCTGAAGCCATAAAGTAGCATCAATTTTTTTTCATCAGAATTTCTGAGAAACCTTAAATTTGATTATGTGTAGGTGTTCATTTAGCCAACAACTGTTTTTAAAAAAAAAAACAAAAAAAAAACCCAGTAGGTTAAAGAATAGTTTTGCCCAATTGTTTTCAAGTTGTCTTGCAAAGAGACACAAACACACACAACGAAAACAAATTTCACTGCTGTATTCAAGGTTTGGCCCAGCATGATGGGTGGAGAGATTTTAGCTAAAAAACAAATAAAAAGTGACAAAGCACTACACTTCTACTAAGAAGATAGACAATTCATGAATGAGTGAAAAAAAAATGTTCTACTTCTACTAACAAGTAGACAATTCATGAATGAGTGAAAAAAGTTGTTTTAAGTAGACCTTACTGTGCATGCATGCTCAAACTGGCACATTTTCCAATTATCACCGTCCTAAACATTGGCAGTCTCTCTTTCTCCCTGTTTGTCTCACTCTGTGCCTCCCTTGTCTCGTATTTTTTACACTTCTGAATTTGTATCTTAACCTTTCAACAGATTACAACCCTCATTACAACTCAAAATAACTGATGCCCTGCCCCCCCCCCCCCCCCCCCCCCCCTTCCCCACCACTCTCAGCTCCAGACACTCCGCTGTTGCTGGTGGTGTTTAGCGCCGGCCCAGTCAACATCTCCTTCGCCGACGCTGACAAGCGTGTGGTGGGGGCATCCTGCAGTGTTTTTTCCTGCCCAGGCCACGGGCACCGCGCTGAGACATGTGCTGCTGAATGATGTGCCTGGCAGCTCCCCTGCTGCCCGATCTCCCTACACCTGGCCTTTGTACTTCTCACAGGTAACTGAGTGACACATCACAGGTAAGTGATTATGGATGCAGTGGCAAAGAGTTTCTTCTATAGGTAGTGACAGTTTTATAGATTTGTGTGTGTGTTGTGCCTACGTTTGTGTGTCTGCATGTTTGAGAGGGTAGTGAGGTTGATGAAAGAAGGAAAGCAAAAAAATGTGTATCCTGCTACATGAGATCTTTCCAGAATCACAATATGTTAGAGACAAGTGCCTCTTGATAGGTAAGCTCTAATAACACTTCACCAAATACAAGTTTGACCACATCTGAAGCTTCATATACTTTCATTTAACACATGTATGCACCTACACACATATACAGATGTACAACTGACCCGACTTTCATCGCAAGTGGAATGTGCACACACAAAACAAAACAACATTTGCCAAATTTCCTTCTGAAAAGCTATTAAATAGTCAAAGGTCAGAAAATATATTAAAAAGAAAAGCACTATTGTTGTGACAAAATGAATTTTAATTTATTTAAAAACCTACAATTTAAAAGTAGGCTGACTGACTGCACAGTTCACATGTAGCCTAAAAGTTTACAAACCAACGTGAATGAAATTCAAAATGCCTCTGATAGAATTCTGCCTTTGTGCCATTTACAAGTGCATTTCACTCTGACTCTGAAACTTCAGTTTTAACAATTTAAGCTGCTGTTGTTGTTCTTTGCCTGCAGCTGCCTCCTATGGTGAACTATTCAATGGCCGGTCGAACATACCGCTACTTCCAGGGAGAACCGCTGTACCCCTTTGGCTATGGACTGTCATACACAACTTTCAGTTACAGTGACCTGACTGTGCCCTCCACAATTAATGCTGGCAACGATCTGCATGGCCAGGTCACCATACGAAACACTGGCCAGGTGGATTCTGATGAGGTAAGGGTCTTTTTACAACCCATGGTTCACTCCTCAGCTGACTTGATGCAGTCATCTTGGTTACAGTTGGCTGTCACTTTCTGTCTGCACTACAACTATGTCACAAAGCATACAAGCAGAAAAAGGTATAAGTAAATATTAGCCAAGTTTCAGACAACATGGAAGTATATAGCAGTGAAAGGTGAAAGAAGATGATAGCACTATGTTTGGAATGTTGTGAAGACAGGGTATTTATCTGGACCACAGATTCAGAATAGTCATGGACTTGAAAAAAGAGCTCGGAGATCTTCTCAGTTTTTGGGGTCTCGCATGTACATTGTGTTTGTCAGAATCAGTATTTGCTCTTTGCATCCAGTCCTGCCATCCTGCATGTGGTTTTAACATATAACAGGCACCTGAATGGTCTGCAGATTTCCGAGGATTAATGATCACCGATCGCAGATTTCATTCTGGCTCCCGAGGTTTTGCTTGTTTGTCAAAACAACTGTATCCCCAAAACGGTTTTTCTCAAACAACTCATTCCTGAATCATGCGGTTCACTTTTTTGTTCAGTTCATTCACCAGTTAGCACCATTTTTCTGTGCGCGTTTTCAGCACAGCCACATGATGTCTATCATCGGCCAAAATGTGGATACATCATATGACTGAATGCAGCAAGGAACAGCAGTGGCCATGATGCTCAAAACTCTTCAGTTTTGATGAAAAGGGGAAAGAAGAAAGCGAGAGCTACATCCTATGGATTCAGAAGATTGACACGCCAGGGAATGCAAGATGTGCTTTGTGCAAAGTCGATTTTGTCTACAGATCACGATCACATGGTGTGATCGCACTTACTTGAAAACTGCATTTCTGCCAATAGTCATCTTTACATAACTGTGTGTGTGCGTGGTGAGTAAGAATTTTGCATAGTGAAACTTTTAACTGCATTTCTCCCATCTTAAACATGCTTTTGGGAGAGGCCCCAAAGTACACTTTAACCAACAATTTCTTTTCAGCTTCAGGGGGATGAAGCCCTTTGACCCCCCCCCCCCCCCCCCCCCCGCAAACATATTGCCCATGTACCCCACTGGGGGCTTGGCCACCCCTGGACCCTGGTCTGTTTCAGAGGATTGCACTTCAGACTGTTCTGATACCTGATGATAGCAGGGCGCACAAAAAACGGTTGATTCTTTCAATGCAATAATTGTGGGGATGGTTAGAGTGTTATTTGATGCTCTATACTCATTTTGTTTGTATGGAAGGTAACCAGACACGTGGAAAAGCAGCTATAGTAATATTAGAGGATACTTTTTTCTTAAAGCCCGGAATCTCTGTATATACAGTTAAATCGGTTTGAACACCCAGCTGTGGTGGCCAGCTGGTATACATCATCTTCAGTCATGGTCAGGGGCTGTGTCTGCCCAGCTCAAAGCATTGATCATCCAGTGTGTATGTTGGTCCAGCGCACCAGACACACCATGTTTCAGCTCTTTGTGCTCAGGCATGGTCTTTTTTTTTCTCATTTTTTTTGCTGTCCCATCTTCTGTGCCACCTCAGTGGCATCGCACCCTTGTCGCTCATTCTGACTCCCCATCCACAGTCACAGCCCGGCCCAACGAGCCGCACTCCCCAGCACTGGCAATCCAAAGGCAGCAGTCAGTGTCAAGAGGCAACCCACTGAAGAAGACATTGCACTGCTGACGAGTCACTTCGGTCTTCAGTGGTGTCCTGTTCTGATCTAACATGTGTAGGACACCACCTACTAAGCCCCCAACTGACAAGAATAATTGCTTAGTCGTGGATCCGTGTAGGTCTCCCTCCGTCCAGCTACAGTCCCCTTTGAATTGCTGATACCAGTGACCCCAACAGAATCAAAACAAGTCCATAGCCATGGAGAAGACATCGAAAATGAGGTCACATGACAGCATGGCATGAAGGCCACAGAATTTGACACTTTTTTTTTTAATGCTGATCGATGAGAATGAAGATGATGAAGATGATGCCACAGATTTCCATTCTGGTCTGAGACTACATGACAGGGCTGTACTCTAAGCTTACTTTCATTATATCTCCTGGCATCAACCAGGCCCGAGAGATACAGACACCTGTAATGTTGGTCAGGAAATTTGAGCAACGCTGTCAGAGACGCATCCATTTTGTGGATGAAAGACGACTCTATGGTCCCCAGTCTTCCCAACTGAGTCCACAGCAAACTCACCTCTAGATAGAAACTGGTCGGAGCAGAAAAATCCCACATGGCGCTGATGGGAATTGATCCCATGACCTTCCAGCTGGGAGTCCGCAATGCTAACCACTTTGCCATGGTGGATGGTGTCTCATTTACATTTGTATTGTATCAGGTACACAACAGCAAACTGTAGGCATAATCCACAGAAATTAATCCTTCTTACATCCCACAGCACCAGATTTATGATTGAAATAGATTTGTTTTTTTTTCCCCAGAAAGAAGGGGTTTTTTTTTTCCCCCACCAAGGGGTTACCTTCTATTCCAAACTGCCTTATCAAAAACAAAGGTTATGGTACTATGCTCTGTGTGAACATATTTTGCAAAACGTCACTGTTATGATTTACTTGAAGACAAAGGCTTTTGGTGAGGTACTAGCACTTGCATGCATGGGTAGTCACACTGTCATATGCAATCTGTCTTGGTTCTTCTGTCACTTTTTCAATTGCTGTTAGTTTCTCTGCAGCTAGATTTACATGTAGAACTAGCTCAAAACTGTGTGGAATGTGATCAGTCCTATAGATGTTTTGATGATGGAAGAAAGATGGTACCAGAAATGATATGATCTTAGAAGAGTAACTGGAGACTTCTGTGATGTGATTTTTTATATATATATTATATAGATTAATTATAGTGTGGAAGTTTTGGTTCATGATTAAAATGGCAGAGAAATGTTGGAATGTGCTTGTGTAATTCATATCCAAGGCTGAAGACCAGTGGTTGAACACACAATTTTGATATCCATGGAACTCTGGAGAGAGGGGTGGAGAAAATTGAACAGTAAGATTTGATAATGATCAAGGTGTGTGAATTTGGATCCCTTTGTGAACCACTTAAAATGCTTATAACTCAACCAGAGCTGCTTGTTGTACCCATATTACTAGCACACTTGCAGAGAGGAGGCACACAGAAAAAGCAAGAAAAAATTCCCCAGAAAAAGACAGCTCCAAGTTTGCCCACTTACCCACACCTGACGTGAACAGTAATCGGCAATACATGTTATCTTCATTATTATTCTGCTTTCTAGTCTGAAACAGTGCTCACCTTTTGGCAAGGACAGGTGGATGAGTATCAGTTGCACAGTGTGTTTTCCATGTGAGAAAGCAGCAGTTTCACTTTTCCAGTTATGAGTAGACATTCAAGCCGTGATGTTGTCATTGCATTTCAGGTGATTCAGGTGTACATAAGCTGGATGGACCAGTCCTTGCCTGCTCCTGTTCGCCAGTTGGCATGGTTTGGTCGTGGGTCAGTGCCGGCGGGGAAGACTGTTGCTGTCAAATTTACTGTTGAAGCTCGATCAATGGCATTGTGGGTGACACACGACTGGCAGATAACAGCAGGTGAGTTCCAGAAAGAATCCAGATTTCGTAGGAGTACTGTATGTACACGGTTTCTTTTTCTGTCGCAGCTTCCTGTGCTTTCTCAGTGGCAGTACTCCCATTTCACTCATTTTGGTTTCCCACTCGCTCATTTACCCACAGGGTTTTCACATCTCAGCTCAGCATCAGAATGCTACAGGGAGCAGCAGTCAGTATTAGCTCATCATTAGGCAACTGATCCACAGAAGATGCTGCACTGCTACCAAATCACTTTGGTGGTATTCAGTGGTGCTTGTTTTGATCCAAAATAAACTGAACACCACCTGCTAAGCCTCTACTTACGATACAAACCTCTGCCTGTGGGCCTGCAAGACTGACCATCCCTCTCATAGGGGCCTCAGTATGTACATTCATCTATTGATAGACTTGCTGACACCAAAGGCTTTTGATACAAACCAGTGATTTTACATATTTAACATGTAAAATCATTGTATCAGCTCAGCACCTAGGGCAGCACATTTTGATAATACAAGCAAGTTTCAGTGAACATCCAGATTTCTTTAAAAGGTGAATAAAAGTGAGTTTGAATGAATATCCAGATTTCATGTCTGGTCTGACTGGCAGAATATCTTACCATGAACTAAGGTTCCACATTTAAGACTACTCAGGCATTGGGTCAGTGTGTGTGTGTGTGTGTGTGAGTGTGTGACTGTGTTTTTAAAGAGACAGTACACCACGACCATTGGTGCAGTGTGCAAAATCATACACAAAAGAAGCTGCAGCTGTAAAAACGTTGGTATTGTCCTATACCTTGGCCAAGTCTGCTCTGTTACATAGTTTGGTATGTAGAGTTCCAATTTGAAAAAGAAGCCCACACTTGAATGGTGGCAATATGTTTTCCCAAGGGGATAATGTAATATGGAGGTGGGGGTGAGTTGAAGGGATGGAGGGTAAGAGAAGGGGCAGGGGGTGCCAGGGCCTTCAATCTCACAAGTAGGAATGTTTGTATGTGGGGAATTTTGTACATTGTTTAGGTATGTACACTTTCCAGAAATTTTTGCTAGGTAGACAAATGCACATGAAAGCGTACCCTCTTAAGCTATGGCAATTCTGTTGAGCATCAAGTAGGATTCTACCAGTCCTTGCGGTAAAGATATGTGCAGATCAGGTGGTGGCTTAATACCCTCCGTGCGACTTGAGGCTGGAAATTTAGTCTTTTTGTTGTAAAACCCTTCAAAGAAAAGGTGGACTCTTAGACAAAAACAACAAGGTGCACACTAAAGATCAGATATGCACTTTAAAGATGCATGAATGTGGTGCGCATTTGGTATGTTGAAGAAAAATTATAAAATATCCATGATACTTGAAGGGAAGATGGCTAGTGTACAATCAGACATTCCTTGCTAAAATGCAGCAAAGGACACTCAAGATAGCAACATTATTATTTTGTGAACACATGATGAATGATTAGGTCTCCAACTGCATGGGTATGTAAATACATTGTATATTCTAATGACATTTTTGCCTGCAACTATTTGTCAGTGAGTGGTTTTTTTTTTTTCCCCTCTAGACACTGTATGCAAAGCTGTGTGAATGACTGTGCAGGGAAAATGATGGTGTATGTTGGAGGACAGCAGCCAGGACAGAAGAAACGTGCTCCCTCCAACGTTCTGTCACAGACTTTCTACATCAAAGGATCTAAAGTTCTGGCAAACCTCTAGACTGCAAGGTATTTAGAATGCATCAAGAGGGAAACCAAATTAAATGAAAGTATTGTTTTAAACCATTTTTTTTTTAATCGAAACTTGATATTTTGACTTGCCTACTGTAGTGACAGAATGTGCTTTGCTAGATCCATGGAGACTTACAATGTCCACTGCTGATGATGTGTATTCATTAAGTCATTTGCAACATTTTTACAATGTTCACTGCTGATGATGTTATTCTGTAAGCTAACTGCAGCATTTGTACAATGTTCACAGCTGATGTTGTGATTCTGTAGGTTAACTGCCGGTGCCAGTTCATTTCCTCCATGAGCGGTCAGAGCATAATCTCCTAATGTGTAGTGTTCTCTACAGCTGTTCTCTGTGTCTTCTGTGTATGTTGAACTTGAAGGTGATGACATTCCTGCGGTTGATTCTTTGCACAACATTGCAATTTGTGATTATCCTCCGCACAGCGAGTTCCAAGTCTTGATTCATCATTTTGTACGGGACAAAGAATGAAGGTAATGTAATGTAAAAAACATTGAATCAAAGATTTAGGTGGGTTTTGATTCCTTGGTTACTTATCTTGAGACACATTTCTTTTCTTTGAATAGTTTGGAGAGAGGGTGTCTTTTTTTTTTGCTGCCCCCGATAGTAGCTTTGGCACTGTTTGCATGATCTGAAAGTTGTTTGCAACATTGGCAGTGGAATAAATTAAACTTAAATCTTTCAACACTTATGTAGCAAAAAATGCTACGGTGTGGCTCGGCATCAAAGATGGATTTTTTCACCAGTTCTTGGAAGATGTGGGAAGAAGAGAAAACTTACTATCTGACTTAAATTATTGTTATTTCACTTGGAGTAGTGAAAGAATTGTGATGAAGTGACAGGCATTTGAATGGAGTGAGTGTAAATACAGATGGCACTGGAAAATGCTGAATCCTAGTGTATCTTGTGATAGAAAGGTTAAGGAAGAGTTTAAACAAAGGGAAAAAAAAAAAAGAAAGAAAGAAAAAAAATGGCAAAATGATGACATGGACTTGGTTCATAATGGATGAGGGCGGCAAGAAGGCAAAGTCCCCCAAAGGTGTAAATTTTGAACAAATAATTGGTGTTTAAAATCATATTTCAGAAACGCGCAAACAAATGTTTAGTCCTACATATGTTTTCCTAAAATGCACAAGCCCTTGCACTATCTTTTTTTTTTTCCCCATTAAATGCGTTTTTTTGTTTCTATCAGAAAAAAAAACCAAAAACAACACACACACGCATACAATATAACTTTACAAAAATCAAGTTGTGGATATAGTTTGCTTGAATGTCTGTTCTTGTGTTGGTCATGTATAACTGATCATTGTGGTCATGTACACCTTTCTGGTAAATGCACAATACATCTGTAATAATGAAGCCGACTGGTCCTCCCAACACTTCAAAGTTTGATGCAGTTACAAGAGCTCCTGTATCACCTACACAGCTTGATGAGCTGCTGTTGAGTCAGCAACATTGGGTTGCTAAACTGTCCACAATCATGTTTAATGGACAGCTTAACTATCACTGTCACTTGTGCACAGGACACCAGCTCCAAAGTACTGCTTTTTAATGTTTTAGAGGCAAATCAAAGCAGATTCATGACAGTAGCAACTTTGGCAAAGACAACTCTCTATGAACAGCCCATCTGAACACTCAGTGGTTTCCAAAACCCCATATGGAAATGAAATGTAGGGTCAGTTGACAGGAGCAACACTTTAATGAAAAGGAGTATGGTGGAGAGGTGGAATGGTAATAGAAAGTTCAGGAGAATACTCTTTGTAAATACGAGATTGAGAAACCATACAGGTTTAGAAACCACAAGTCTGGGGTTGCCTGTGGCTGAGGTTTTGGTTGCTTTTGAGCACAGAGGACAGCCTGAAAATAAGAAGTTTTCACTTCTTCCAAGTCACGATTTATACAATATTTGTTTTTATGTTGATAGAATCTGGTGGTTGTTGTTGTTGTTGTTGTTGATGATGATGAAACATTGACTGAAATCTTTACAGCTGTTAACATCTTTGTCATTGCATGTCTTACATAATTTCACTGTCTAAAATGATTGAAAGACCACTCAGCTCACAAGCAAGAGTCATCTCTTTCTCACTTTGTAATTGAAACACCTGGTTGTCGAAAATAATTCAGTATGTGACTGACATACACATAATCATGGTTGCACATCAACCCATTTGAACCAAGTAAGAATCCTGCACATTAGAAATTACACTGCTTTTACCCATAATCATATATGATCACATTTGTCTCAGATCCTCTGAATTACACAAACTTGTACATTTATTGTCATATTAATAGCTGCTGGATGCTGTAAATACAGACCTGTCGGATGTTACCAGTAGGCTTGGATGTTGTCCTAGCAGTCTGGATGCTGTACACGAAGATTGTGGGGTTTCCAATGGCCATTTGGCTTTAGTGGAAATGGTGTGATGGCAAAGGGTTTTTTGCTTCTCTTTGGGGGATTTTTCTATGTTTTTGTTGTTGTTGTTGTTTTTGTTTCAAATGTGTTTACATTTACTATCAGTTAACCCTTCTGCATTTTCAGGTCATAATTAAGAAATTCTCTGAAGATCATTGCACCATCAGGAGGCACAACATACCAATCATTTTGAAACATGTCACAAGCAAGATTTCCATGATTTGATTAAAATAAATGCCGGCGCAGCTTGAATTCCAGCAAGTGCACAAATATACATTTTTCACGATCAATGTTATCTGTCTCACGTGGTATTACTTTGTTTATACGTTTCCATGCTTCTTGATTTGGATGAAGAAATTGATACTTAGTGAGGATGACAGATTTCAAGGACATTTTAGGAACATCTAGAGAAAAGTCCTGTTCTTGAGGACTTTCAAAGCTTTGAAATGGAGATTTCAAATCTCATGAACTTTCAAAAGCCATTGACAAGTACTCAGAAAACATATGTCTTTCGAGTAAGCTCAGTTATCAATATAATCAATGCTATTCAGGTTCAGATGACTTTCAGTTCTATTTATCAAACTACTGCTGTTATCTACAGCCGTGCATCAACCCGTGTCATGAGTGTCACGAACACTGGCTATCATTCACAGCTGTTTTGAACGCAAGTATCTGAATCTGTCATATTTACTAGTCAGCTGGAATTTTTTGCATATACATTAATAACAGAATTTTTTTTTTTTTTTTGCCACTGCGCCGCCTGATCTGTTTTTGTTTGTTTTTGTTACTACACATTTATGAATGCATTTTACAAATCACATTGCTGGAAAATATCTCCATTCTTGTCTAAGGAACACAAATGTTTGCTGTTCTTGAGGTGGTCAGTCTTTGGTGAACTGTGGTTTCTTTTCACTTTTTGCTGATTTAAAAACCATAAATCAGCAGATGGTGATGATGTTAGTCTGTTGGCCAGTGCATGTTTACATGAACAGCTTTTTCATCCTCCCAGATATTTAAAGAAAGTGTGTGTTATTAGTGAAGAGGTAAATTGTTGCCAAATGTTTGCATGTTCTAGAAATCATGCTTGGTGTCAGCCTTTATGTTCAACAAAATTGTAGATGCTGAAATGTTTGTGTAGTATGACAGTGGGATGAATGGAGCTTCCAAACAGTTTGTCAACATCATTCACTGGGTTCATTTTGATGGTGTTAATGGAAGTCTGATTTTCAAAGTGGTATCTAAAGAGGTATGGGGAAAAAAAAAAAAACTACAGCTGAACAGTTTTGTTAAACTGGGCATATTTATTCATCATATTATAAACATATCTACCTTATTCAGGTATTGTAATTGCTGCCTGCGTCTGTTAGAATTTACTTCTGTTTGGGCACCAAACTGTGTCGGTCAACTTGTACACATGACCTGCAGAACTATCCTTGTCTCTGTAACTCTTAAGTGTTAATTGCCATCCAGTGCACAAGTTAGCCAAGCACTCTCAGTCCAGCATTTTTCAGCTCTGCATGTTCAGCTAAGATTGCATAAGTTGTTGGTCAGGCATACAACTGTGAAATGTTGCTTTGTACCAGAGAAGGTAATGGTCCTGTATTACCTCTCCTAACGTGGTAGAGTTTTCATCCTCTTTCGTTGGTTTTGTCCACCTGTGACAGATGGCATGAGGTCCACAGATGAATTTCGGCGTGGATGGGTATACAGAGATAAGCTAGATTATGGACCTTTTGTCTGAAAGTTAATGTTCACAAATTTTAAAGTTCAATAATATGTGCAGATTTTTTTTTTTTTTTTTTAGAAGCACAGTGCTTACAGATTGAATGCAGTAAATACATATGCTTTATTTTTACTCAAGAATCTATATTTTAGTCCGAATTAATCTGTGTGCATATTTTCTTGATTACATTTCCTTTTTACAACGTGTTTTGGATATAATAATAAAGTGGTATTTTTAATAAAAATGGTGATGTCTTGCCTTATATTATAAATGAAAAAAAAAAAAAAAGATTTGAAAGCCATGAATGTCTCAAACTCCCCTGGCAATGGACGCAACTGAATAAAAACCATCTGCACCAGAGATGACTGGGACACCTGATTTCAAAACATTATGTAGGATTATTTTTTCATCTAAAACGTGTTTCACTCTCAAAAATTATATGGCAATTTGCATTCACTCTATCAAAAGATTACTTGTATTTCACTTTGATAGGAACAGATGCAGATGCATTCAGATTGTTAAGCAGACATGTCACTGTCAAAGCATAAATTCAAAAGCAGAACTCTGCTTTCATGTAAACCGCAAATACACTGCACATAATGTTTCATATGAATGTGGTTTTTGGTGATGTGATGCATAGTGCTTTTTTCTGAAAAAACAGCAAAAAAAAAAAAGATGCAGGTCTGCTTGACTCTGGACTCAAATGATTTTCGACCCAATTTTTGCATGACTGAGAAATACAAAAAGAGTGGGATTCAAGGGGCCGGTGGTCTTTCAGTTTAAATGACAGACGAGACGACAAACCAAGCAAAATGGTATACAACAATCAACCAAACTGAATTCAGGTATACACCTGCTCACCTGCCTATTGATGACCTTTCATGTACACGTTTCACAAGAGTGGACCATTTGTGTCCACCACCTGTCTTCATAATCAACAATTCATACGCAACACTCTTAGGTCTGAAGAAACATTTTGGTGGCTGTAAAATACTGACTGAAATATTACGACAGCTGGTTCTAATCACAAAAGAAAGGTGACTTGAGCAGCAAGTTTCAAGTCTTTTACTCACTCCCAACAGAAAATGCACAATTTCCATTTCACACAACCATTACAAGGGTCTCAAACAAGTACGCGACTTCCATCTTCCGCAATATTCACAGAGAAGTCTTCCATAATCAGACTGCCTTTTTCTAATTTTCTGAAAGTATAATATGCAAGCTCCAGGTCTGTTAAACAGAATGTGCAATCGCAATGCATGGAATAGTCTTGAGTTAAAGCATTAAAGCAGAAATTGCATAATTTTTGGAAATTTTGTGTACTTAATCTTCTGTACATATTGTTGGATATATAACTGCCACATGAAACATTATTTTTCCATGTAAATCAACTAACAATTCTTGTACAGAACCTGCTTTCTTTGCAATGACGACAATGCAAAAATGCTCAAACAATAACAGTTTCTATACTCCTATGTCTATAATTTACTATTTCTTTTTTTTTTTTTTTTTTTTTTTTACCTGTAAGATACCTGGCTGAATGAAATTTACGACAATATGGTTCTAATCACAAGGAAAGGTGACTTGGGCAGCAAGTTTCAAGTCTTTGCTCCCAACAGAAAATGCACAATTTCCATTTCACACAACCATTACAAGGGTCTCAAACAAGTATGCACTTCCATCTTCCGCAATATTCACAGAGAAGTCTTCCATAATCAGACTGCCTTTTTTCTAATTTTCTGAAAGTATATTTCTTGAGTTAAAGCAGCAAAGCGGAAATCGCATAATTTTTGGAAATTTTGTGTACTTACATCTTCTGAACATGAATGAACTTAACCATGACACTGATTTTCATTGAGTATTGCAAAAACCAGAAACTGCTTACCAGTCAAAGCAGACGTGAAAGAAATGTTTTAGAGTATTAAAAACCAGCTGTAGATAGATTTTTGTTACCCATCAATCCTCACCTGTTTTTCTTTACACACAAAGCTGAATCACACACACAGCCAGTCTTGCGAAAAATGTGTTCTTATCCTCTAATACTCAACTGCTTTTCTCTATACACACAGTTCATTCATACATCACAGCAAATCTCGGCCTCATTCATGCCATAACAAACACAACACATGGAACACAGTTAGCGTCACTACATGCACAGCACTAACTGGACTTTGCAGCGGCAATCAGACCATCCTGTCCCAGCGCCTCCTTAAGCACATCCTCTTTCTCCCTGAAGTACTGGCGGAACCAGTCGATGTGTTCGTGCTTCTGCTGCACTGTGAGGTATGGGTTCTTGGACAAACCCACCAGGACCAGGTCCATGAAATGGCGGATGGGGCCCCGACGAGGAAAATCCCGAATCTGGTCTTCCAGGAAAACATGCTGGTGGAATCCAGTTTTAGCTTCTTCGTCCAGACCTAAAAATGACATGAAATAAATGTCTACCAGTAAATTTTCTTTTTCCTCTTTCTTAGTCTCCAAAGCCTCACAATAAACTACTGAGTTGTCTTTTAAACTATAACAGGTTATGAATTTATCAGAGGAAGTTAGACAGACATCCAAGAACTTGGAGAAGGGAGAAAAAAAAAGAAAGAAAAACAGACGGATATCCATGAACTTGGAGAAGGGTGAAAAAAAAAAAGAAGAAAAAAATGAATGTATTATTTTACGCATTAAAATCTGAAAGAGAAAATATCTATTAATGCATCTGTGATCAATAGGATCATGCCTTTTTTAAAATCTGAAGGAGAAAATATCTATTAAATGCATATGTGATCAATAGGATCGTGTCTTTGTATCTCAGTCTTTTTTGCTAGTATGTATAAATTTTGGATTTGTTGGCACTAAATTAAGAGCTAAGGTAATGTTGCTTATAGCCCAGCTGACCGCAAAGGGCCATATCAGGGCTGTCACCACATTATCAACTCACAAGTCATCAAAAACAAACAAAAAAAAAAGAACCATTCACACATCTCTTTTAAAATACATCTTTTAAAAATGCACCAGAAACTTTGTTAAAAATCTTTCTTTCATGAAACTTTAGATCCGATGAAAAATGTTAATCTCTTTCAGAAACTCAAAGATCACATCAGGTGGGGGACAACTCTGAACAGGGTTTTCATGGAGTCTGCTGTAAAGTGTTTATGTCTCATCAAGTCCCAACAATCTAAAACAATATGGGTCACTGTGAGAGCAACATGACATGGAATGCACAACGGAGCTTCTTCACCTTTTAAAATAAAAGAATGGGTATAAAACGAGTGGCCCTGTGTGCAAGCGGCACAAGACTGTTTCATCTATACAGCCTCCTCTGGAACATGGTAAAAACTCTTTCAGGTTTGGACGGATTTTAAATAGTTTGTTATCCATCTGCAAGTTCCATTCCTCTTGCCAGAGGTCTTTGACGTACACCTGAGGTTTGGGTTTCAAATCAGTGTGAGGAATAGACAACCTGCTCAACTTTTCCTTGGTGGCACTCTTGGCAAGTTGATCAACCACCTCATTGCCACACTTAATAAGACTAACCATATTACTCAAAAAGATCCATGGGTAAAATTACGAAAGTGATGCACAAGCAAATCTGGACTTGCCTTGCTCGTTGTTGATGGGGAACTGCCAGAGCTTTCCTTCCTGAGTCCACTGGATCATCTCCTCGAAGGCATTACTGGGAGGCTGTCGCCTCAATGTCTCCAACTGCTCCTGCTGAACTTGCTCCCACAGGGACACTCTTGCTTGTGGTGTCCCATCTGAAAATCATGCATTGTTAGATACTTGTACATACCTAAGCTTTTCCTTCTCTGAAATACAGAATTGAAAACTTTTGCAGCAACACAACTACACATCGTTACGCCCCACCTTAGAATACATATGCCCCCACTCCTTCCTGTTTTTTTTTTTTTTTTTTTCACTTTGAAAAATAAGATACCAAATTTTGGCACAGACGAAACTCAATGCATAGAACTGAATTGATTAAAAAAAATTTGTTGTCTGCTCACCGACACCTTAGTTAGCAGCCTAGGACCCCCTTCTCCATCCTATTCTGAGATCCTCTACTATAATTCTTGAAAACGGACTGATATCCCTTGTCACCATTGCAGCCATTTGATCTGCAACAGGCCTTTGAACTTCAGGACCGAAACTACAGTTACATTACCACTTTTTATTTCAATGCTGTCTTTGACTGCCTCAAAAAAGAAAAAAATGTTCTGAAAACTCTCAGCTGTCATGCAGAGACAAATGAATTGGATTCTGAATTGCCCTTTGTTATGCTAGATAGTACAAAAAAGTTTCATCTGTAAAATGTTTGTCCACAAATGAACCTGTAGCATGCTTTCATGACTGCGTCAAAGACCAACTATGAATTCAATGTTCAGGAACACTGCACTGAACAGATCCTTTGATTAATACACTGTGGGTTACCCTATACAAAAGATCTTTTCTCTCTGGACTGAGATGAACATGGGAATTTTCAAAGGGAGGGGGGTCACTATAATAGCCAGCATTCAATGACCATTTCCCCAAACACCAAAATGGATGACTGAGCAAAACGGCAGTTTGCAGGCATGCCTACCCCAAACTTGCTTTCAGGGACAATACAGACAGAAATCAGGGACAAATCCGTAAAATCAGGGACAGAACAGTGTCAAGACAGACAAAATTCCTTTCCTCCCTTGCTGTAGACAAGGCCACTTTTCTGAGAATTCTTTTTTGACGACACAACCTCGTTTCACGGTCGTTTTCTTCTTCTTTTCACTCCTTTCTGACCCATCTGAAGAGTCTGAATCCGACTCTGTGTCAACATCATGTCTCCTCTTCGACGCCATGTTCTGACTTGAAAGTGAAAGCGAGGTGTTTTTCTTTTTTTTTTCGCATGCATATTACATCTACTCACTCTAGCAGACGATATTCTTGGCTCAGTTCTGTGAAGCACAATAAGAACAGCTTTTTAATTCCCGATTTTTTTTTCCCTGGACGCCCGTTTTTTTTTTTCCCCGGGGAAATGGGTTGCAAATCCAGGATTTCCGGGACAATGGCTTCTAAAATCAACTTTCCAGGACAAATTCTGGATGATCAGGGATGGTAGGCATGCCTGAGTTTGTAAGCACCATATGAAAACTATAAGAATGACCTGATATAATCTTCTGGAAGAAATACCTTTTTCCTGGGTGACTGAAGAAGCATCGCCAGAGGTGAAGATGCCAAGGCTGGGTCCTTGAAACAACTTGACCTTTTCTCTGCAATGTATTTCACAAAACACACACACACACACACACACACACACACATATACACACACACACACACACACACACACACACACACATTCTTAAAATTTATTCTGAAGGGAGCATGGAAAAAGGCTTTTTCTGTGATATGCATTCCAACTTCTTGAAGATAAAAAAGAGGAAAAAAGATATGCTTGCTGTGAGCTGTGAGGAGAGGAAGGTGAGAGATAAACAATAGCACTCTTAATCACTTTTTCACTTTGTGAGATTACAGGTTGGCTGTTGTCAAATATGTCTTATTAATAAGTTTTCATTCAGATTTCCTATCATTGGTGGAAAAACTCTGCAAATCAGGGACAGTGGGTACCATTCCAGAAATTTCCAGCAGTAAAAAAAAAGAGAAAATTGGCAAGAAAAAATAAAAGAGGAAATCAGCTGGTGAAAAAAAAGGACACTGACATGAGTGCAAAACAACTGTGTTCCACAGAGCAATTATAGCAATATTAATCAGGAACTGTGTCCAAGATCTTCGACATACAAATAATACAAACTTTTCTCTCTGTTTTTAAAAGTATATCAAATTAACAACCCTTATTTTCAAGAGCTTCAGATGAACTTGTAAAACTGTGCAGCAGTTTTCAACACAAACACGCACACACACACATAGTCACACTTACACTCACACACAGAGCAAATCAAAACTGCAACAATACTGTTGTTAAAAAGCTTGTATTCAAAGTGCATGTGTTTGTGTTGTGATATTTATGACTGACCACTGCAGTCACTTGCCTGCTCTTTGAAGATCTCCATACCTTGATTACCCAAGTCACTGTCACTCGCATCTTGATTGATTTCAAACACAAAAATACCAATCAAAATTTCCAGAACTTTTCACAACCCGACTTGTTTTTTAATGACTGATATGAATGATCAGAAACACCAGGCACAGCATCATACATGCACTAAAATGCATTACAGCTGAGCAAATTACAGCAGTTATGTTTTCAAACATCTTCCTACAGAAGCCCTATTCTCTGGAACATTCAAGGCCTTAAAGTTGAAGTTTTAAATGTTAAAGACTTTCAAAGGTCTTCAAGGACAAATCTGTTACGGCTTGTATCTTGACAGGCATAACAGGGCGAGTTCACATACGCACATACAGATAATATATTTTCTTTTGCGCAATGATGACAAAAACACACTAAAACTGTTCGAGTCCACAAGTGTGTGCAACTCTAAAAAAAAAAAAAACAAAAAAAAAAAAAAAAAAAAAAAAAAAAAAACCTTGTGACACGTCAGCCCCAACACCAGAAATCTGCAGAAGGGCAATCAATACTTGGTTGTTACTGGGACAACCCATCAGAGGAGACACTGCACTGCAATTAAATCACTCTGTAGTGTCCAATGCTTCCTGTTCTGGTCCAAAATAACATTTACAGGCCACCACGCACTTGGCCAACAACTGATGACAATAATTGCAGACACAAAGATAGGGGAGTGAATTCCTCTCTCCACAGGGAGGCAGCCACTGTGTCTGTTCACTCGATGGTTCCCATGAATTGTCAACACTGAAGACTTTCGATATGAACTTGGCACATGCGTGGGATGTTTATGGGAAATCAAAAGTGAGGTCATCTAGGGCAGGGCATGATGGGATCTCATAATGTGAAACATTTCTTTACGATGAGTGAGGATGTTCAAGATATTACCTGAGAGTTCCAGTCTAAGACTGAATAACTATTCTATACTCCACATTTTCTTTCACAAAATTTCTGGAGATTAAATTAGGCCCAAGAGATGTAGGCACATGCAATGTTAGTCAGGAATAATACTCTCAGAGGTACATGTATTACTATCAAGCAGAGAAACCTTAACGTTATAGTCATTCTATGAACCAAAAGCACTACTATAACTCTAGGTTGGAGCTGATTTGAGACAAACCCTGCAAATATATGTCAAAGGTGAGATTTGAACCTGCTGGATCCAAGCCCCAACCTGTGACCCTAATCATTGCATCCACCTGGCAGACTGGAGGGAAGAAAACACAGGAGGGGACAAAAGGATATAAATACCAACCTGTCAGGTTGTGACTGTTGTCTTCTCACAGGTTGGCGGCCCGCTGAAATACACAGACATTGAAAATCATCAAGATTTCTAAAACAGATCGTCAACATTTATCTACAAAGCTTAAACTTTATCTTAAACAAAGATTCTGGGAACCCATTTTTCAAAACAACAAAGCAAGTGAGCAAAGGCAAAAAAAAAAAAAAAAAAAAAAACATCAAAGTATATTTCTCAAAGAAAAATTCCTAATTTTCTAGCCACCTTTGAAAAAAAAAAAATTATAATCCCTATGGAAAAAAAAAAGAAAAGCCAATTTTATGATCACAAACTATTGAATAACTGACAGCTACTGAAATTCCCTAAAACAAAAATGACAGAGAAAAACAGCACAGTTTCACCTTAAACAATAGAGAAACAATTACCTTTCACCTCGTGCAAACACTTTTCAGTTTCAGTGAATGAACAGCATTTATGGAAAGTTACTCAACACTATTAAGTAGCCCCAGTCATGGTTCCTACCATGTTAGATTATCACTGATTAAAGTCAACATCAGTAAATGATCCCATTTCCCTGACAATGAATAATAGATGTCCCTTTTTTCACTAACCTGCTACATCTTCCATTTCTAATTATGTTTACATCTTGGTTCATATTTCAGTTTGTGTCTTACTTTTGTCATGGGTGCTTCAGCTGATTCCTTTTACAGTACACTTACATCTTGGTTTTGCCTTCTGAAAAACTCCATCTGCCTGCTGCTGTCCTGGACTCTGCTTCTGCACTTGCATTCCACTCAAAAGGTCACTGCAAGCAAAAACATGAATTTCTACGTTATGTAATTGTCACGGACGTACATCCTTTTAGTCTGTAAGGCAACCCATTTTTCTTTTTTAAGCCCAGTATAAACTTGATTGTCAGCAGTGATTTCTTTACTTCATTGGCCGGGTGTCGACCTGTGAGCTGTTTTAGATACACCGGGTGCGCTACATCCGTGCCTTTCGCTCCCATCCTCCAATACTTCCCTTCATTTTTCTTTTAAAGCCTTTTTCTGTTCTTTTTCGGGTTTCCCTTCTTAGGCCTATAGTTGCGTTATTTTGTTCAGGACATCCAGTATAGGGCCCTGTGTTCAACATAGGACCTTATGCTTGGCATTTTTCATGAGGTGCACCAGCCCACATCAGGTGCTACAGGTGAGCAGTTTTTACCTGTTATCAGCTTTGTCAGGCTAGTGGTGTAGACTCACTTAAGGACATTCGAGTTGGAGAGATCTCTACCTCTGCCAGCTGGATCCTTTTCATCTGACTCCACTTCAGTGTGGGTTGCTTGGTACAGACTTTCACCCTTTGGTGGGTTGGGAAGAATACCATTCGTCACCTCTTGGGATCCCTATCCCTGCCTGCCAGCTGGAAAAGTCAGCTTAGGTCGTCCCTGATCTGGAGTCCACTTCAGAGTGGACTGTTGCGGTCACGGCTTCTACCCTTCATTGGATTGGGAAGGGGACTGTTTTGCACCTTACCCACCTGCCATTCTGGGCGGGTTTTTCACCCATTCATTCCGTTGCAGCATCCATTCTTGGCAGGCTGGGCAGCCAGCATCCTTGGACCCCGCAGTCCTCCTTCACACCAGCACCAGCCTTCATGCAAACCTGGGTGAACTGGTGGTGGTGAACCCCCCTCCTCCTTCTCTGAGACAACTGCTCCACCTCTGACTAGGAGACCAGCCAACAACGCCCTTCGCCTGACTACAAAAACCACCTCCCTCTGCGAACCTCCTCGGTCATGAACTCGAAATTAAGTTATAACTGTGCAGTGTGGTGTAAATGTGGGTCTGGCGTGTGTGTGTGTTCAGAGGCTGTTACTGATCTGCTTTGATTTTAATTCTCTCTGTGTAGGTCCTGTTGGATGTAGAATCGCTTCTTGAGCTATCTTTCTCCTTTCATTCTTCCGGTATTGTTGTAGTGGCCTAGGTTTGGGTATTAGCGGGATCCTGGGGTGTTTGAGAGTGGTTCTTTTTTCATTTTTTTGTCCCCATAAGGAAGATAGTTCTGGGTAGCACTTTCTTCTTCTCTGCCCAACTGGTCTCTCTCAACTGTCTTCTCTCTCTGCTAGAGTCATCCTATCTAGAGTGATAGTGAGAGTGAAAGGTTGTGTTGTAATAAAAATTTGGTTAAACCATCTTCTCCTCTTATGGTCTGGTGGTGTGAGAGCTTGAGTGTTTGCTCCATTTCCTCCGCTACACACATCTATATAAACCCACCCTTGTCAGGTGTACTCCATCTGGACAGTAATAAATTCCACTGATCAGATTCTTCAATACATCATCTCAGCCATCAAATTTCTTCCAAGCTAACATTGTGACTGCTAGACAAAATAATAGGTGACCCTCACTCTCTACTTTCACTGAATCAAAGACCCTCACTCTCTACTTTTACTGAATCAATCTAATTAAGCATAGTTTTGTGATAAAAGACCTCATATATCTGATAGCAAAATCTCCTACTCCCAACCCCCACCTTCATCTCCCCTCCACTCCCCATACCTGTGTGTGTGTGTGTGTGTGTGTGTGTGTGTGTGTGTGTGTGTGTGTGTGTGTGTGTGTGTGTGTGTGTGTGTGTGTGTGTGTGTGTGTGTGTGTGTGTGTAAGTGTGTGAGTGTGTTTTCAAGCGTGCGTTTGCGTGTCCATACACACATGTAAATGTTCCCATGAATCACTGAACATGTCTGTGTAAACTCTTGCAAGCACTCTAGCACAGAACGAGCATCTACATGCTTGCAAAAACACGAAAAAGTGTACAGACTACAACCTCACCCACACATATTAAGATTTTTTTTTTTTTTTTTTTTTAATGCTATCAACTATAGTTTGGGAGTAACATGTCCATAACAGCCTGAATAAACTAACCTAAGGAAGAATCAAACCTCTGTCTCACCTGAGCTTTGAAGATGCCTCAGATGAAGAAGGGACCCCAGGTGCCTGGTCTTTGCTGTGTTTGGCAAAAGACTGAAGCTGTTTCAGCAGATCGGACTGTATGGCTGACCCATGGTTTGGGACAGAGCGACCCACTTTTCTGCAGCTTCCTTCAGCTTCTCATCGACCTCCACCCCTTCACTGAAGTAAAGGCAAACCAAGGTAAACTTGTTGACAAACAATAGCCTGGGAGAGTCAAGAACACATCAGTTTGATGCACTTACTATTACGAGTCACCAAATCAGCATCTGTTATAAGCCTTTGATTCCTCACAATTTAATGTAAAAAATACAAGTATGTGTGTTAATGACTTCTCTCAGGATACAGTTCAGTAACAATATAGATTTATCTAAACTATAAACCTTCTCGAGGCAAATAACGTAGCAAGAAGTAATACTTTAAAGCAAATTTCCTGTAAAGTTATAGCGAACCATAAACTTACATTAAACTGTTCAAATATGAGGTTTATTATCAAAGAAAAAGTGAAAAATGAAAGATTTCTCAGCTCTCTGCCAGCGGTTCAAACAAGATTTATGTATGACCTTCACCATTGCAAAGTTCCAGAACTTCTGGAGCTTAACCTAATGCTCTGTGTGTGTGTGTGTGTGTGTGTGTGTGTGTGTGTGTGTGTGTGTGTGTGTGTATGTGTGTGTGTGTGTGTGCGTATGCCCATGTATGTGAGCACATGTGTATTTATGCGTGAGTGTGTAAGGAGGGGGGACGGAGGGAGGTGGGGGCTGAAGGAAGAATATGAAACTGGGGGGACAGGGTTGTCGTAAAGTCTATTTCTCAAAAGTTATAGTCTGAACAAGACAGCTTCACGCATGCAGCAAGAATGGGCATGGCCATTTTCAAAGATTAAAAGAAGAAAAAGTTACAAAATGAGTCCAGAATTCAGGACTGATAAACATGACAATGACATCAATAAACATCCCAAGCATGCTACAATTATATATCTTCCTATTTTTTTTCTGAAGGCCTGGCAGTACACAATCATACATTGTATCCACTGCATAATCATGCAGCAGGTACTAGAATGCAAGCTCAACACCTTGTACAGAAAAGTTCTGCAGATTAAAATAGTAATGGAAACAAACCCAAGTTCAGCAGCATCAGAGTCGGAGTCTGATGACGATGAAGGATCATGAGTGCTTGAAGACTTCTTGGCCAACAAAATGCTGCTGTGCCATAGTCTACACTGAGGCTGGACTGCTAACCATTGTCTGCACATCATTGTACACCACATCAATCAGAAACTGAAATTATATACTGACAAACAGTAGAACATACAAAATATCAGCATTCGACTCAGGCATGAAAAGGTCATGAAATGTCTTAATTTAGGCAAGCATACACGATACAGATACATCATACCATCACAGATTCCAAATGTATCAACTATCATACTTGCATGATTGATATATATAAGTCATTGTAAGTTTATATCCTGAAACAGATATGTATATTTTCAAATCCATACAATTGAA
Organism: Conus betulinus; assembly: GCA_016801955.1. Taxonomy (NCBI): domain Eukaryota; kingdom Metazoa; phylum Mollusca; class Gastropoda; order Neogastropoda; family Conidae; genus Conus; species Conus betulinus. The sequence goes on along the minus strand of JADBJO010001238.1, from coordinate 400,049 downwards.
ATGAAATCCAAAGTTCAAATCAAAGGAATGAAAAATGTTAAATACCATCAACCCTTCCAATTTACTTCAATCAAACTCAAATCAATAGATTTTTTTTTTTAAAGGTAACTCCATTAACCTTTTAAATTTACTTCAAACTAACCTCTCTTTTCTAGTTAACTTACATGCAGCGCGCCTGAGGGTTTACTTATATGAAATGTATGTGACCAACTAGTCCAGATGTCAAAATAAGAACTGATCGAGGCTCAGAGGTTGTGCTGGTCCAAGACTTGTCAAGACTGGCAATGACACGAATCAGTGCAAAATATCAGTGTGTGTGTGCGTGTGTGTGTGTGTGTGGGGGGGGGGGGGGGGGGGGGGGGGGGGGGGGAGTGTGTGTTTGCATAATGTCAAGTGAGAGAAAATAAAATAAGAAAAAAAAGTGAAAGAGAGCAGTAGTGTGTGTGGTGTGTGTTTGTATGTGTGTGTATATGTGTGTGTGTGTGTGTGTGTGTGTGTGTGTGTGTGTGTGTGTGTGTGTGTGTGTGTGTGTGTTGTGTGTGTGTGTATGTGAAGGTGAGAAAGGAGGGGGTTGGAAGAAAATGTTTTAAAAAGGGGGGGGGGGAGGGGGGATGGAGGGTGGAAGACGGTGAGCATGGGCTGGTGTAAAAGGTGAGAAGGGGAGGGGAGAAAGTAGTAAGTGATGTGTACATAAACGCAAACGAGTATGTAAAATCAGAAACAAGCGAGCAAAACAAGCAAAAAACGTAAACTTCATTTAACTCAGATGACATATTCAGACTTCAACTAGTTCAAGATCAATGGTCCCATGTTGATTGCAGAAGGTTTGTGTTGTTGTTGTTGTAATACACGACATTATCCGATGAGTTAGACACAACCACTAGAGTGAAACCTCCACAATTTTCACCGTTACAGAGCGTCTTGCCCTTGTCATATGTGCGTTTATCTTGGCCGATGGTCATGCCTTACCTAGCGTCGGCCGTCTCCATCAGTCGTTTCTCATTCTGAATGTATTCAAGGTCATTCAAAAGATCTCCTGACTCCAGTCTATATGACTATTACTTGCATGTACTTATTTTTGCTTTTGTGTCTAGTGTTCAGAAAACCCATGCCGACTTACCTACAAATTTCCGAAAATGTTGATTTGCACAGACATCCTATTCCTGTCCGCAACATTTTCACGTTGTGTGGCTTATGTGCAACAAGAGTGCTGTCCCCTGAAAGGAGCAGTGAACTGCGCGAAGCCCCCAGGAACACTGGAGGGCACGCGGGATCAACTCATAGCCGTCCTGTTTCCCGGGCAGGGCCGGATCCGGGGGGGGGGGGGGGGGGGGGGGTTGGTGCAACGGCACCGCCCCCCCACTCCCCCCGGCTAAAAAAAAAAAAAAAAAAAACAAACAAACCAGCTTTTAAAATGTCAAAAGTCAATTTTCGGTCGGGAGGCTTAGCCCCCCTAATCCTCCCCACTGGGGCTTTGCCCCTAGACCCACCGGGGCCTATGCGGCCTGTGGACCACGGCCTAAAACATTTACCAGCACCCCACCCTAAAAACTCTGTGATCCAGCCCTGCCAGGGTCAATGTTTCACTGGATCTACGTTCGCTCGGGTCTCTGTACCCCAATGTCTGTGCTTCCCTGTCACTGTGTTATCCTGTCTTTCAGTTTCCCAGTAACCATGTGTGTGTGTGTGTTGCTTGGGGGTTTTTCAGGGGGGCTGGGAGGGATATTATCCCCTATCATGGTTTTCCCTAGAGCTCTATGTGTTCCCTTGGCTCTATATAGTCCATCTGGTATGTTCCCCCAGCACCAGCTGTGATCCCCTATTTGGTCTATGTTTTCCCTATCCCTATGCTTCCTTGCTCTATGACAATTCCCTGGTTTAGGATTACTGATTCCCCCTAGTCTATGTCGTTCGCCCAAGTCTATGTTGTTCGCCCAAGTCTATTTCTCCATAGTTTGCGTTGCCCTGGCTTTGCATGCAGCCCAACCACAAAGGGCCAGCTACAGCACTCCTCTATCAAATCTGTGCATATGGATCACTCCATTCTGTGGCTGTACACAGCCACCATCTTAACTTGTAGACCTACTTGCCATTTAGATATGAGATCTTACACACCTCCATTTCAGGCAACTGAATGCATGCATGCCTCAGTTTGCCAGTGAAGTGCGTGTGTGTGCGTGCACACATGTGTGTGTGGTGCATGGGTGCATGGGTGTGTGTGCGTGTGTGTGTGTAAAATCAACTTTTTTCTTTTCTGCATGCAGCTGCTGTGCGACTGGTGTCCTGGAGGTACTGAGCGCTATGTCACCGTACCACCGCAAAGTCTTAATCCCTCTGTCTACTATGTTGCCGTCCTGCTATGTCACCAGTCTGCTATATTACCTGTTAATTTCTTGCCGATCAAGTCAAATCCCTCAAAGTAAACACAGGTTTCCCTTCTCTCTTTCTGCCAATTTCTACGACTCTGTGTGTGTGTGTGTGTGTGTGTGTGTGTGTGTGTACACACGTACATGCACATGTATGTCTGTCAGCCTGTGTATATGTATGTCCCTCTCATTTCTCTTGATCAGTCTGTATCTGCCTCTGTCTCTATCTCCGTTTGTTGCAGGGAGAGCTAGAGAGAGAGAGAGAGAGGAGAGAGAGAGAGAGAGAGAGACAGGCAGAGTTAGAGACACTGAGCCAGTGAGTGAAACATTAAGATTGAAAGAGAGGGGGTAGCAGGGTTAAGACAGAGAGAGAGAAAGGAAGAGACAGCGACAGGTTCCAGGAGAGATACTAAAGCAGAGAGAGAGAGAGGGAAAGAAACAGAGAGGAAAAGGAAGAAAAGAAACAAAGAAAGAATGGGAGAGGGACAATGCTTGTCAGAATGTTGTATGACCAAAAAGATGATAGTCAAGACAGATTAAAAACCTGAGAAATCATGTCATGGTAGTGATGGACCACTCAATAAAGGAGGCTGATACGGCCCTTTCTTGGTGTAAAGCAAAGGACAGCTGTCACACTGACCATAAATATTTAAAAGAACAGAACTAAAAACTGGCTGTAGCTTCCAAGAGTTTGAAATGGCACTGTAAATGATACCAAATTAAAAGTTTCTGTTGGTTTTTTTTGCTATTCTTCACAGAATCATGTCATGATAATGCCCGTCAGACAAGTTTATAGAGTCTTTTTGGTGGGAGGGGTGGAGATGAGAGGGGGGGTAAGGGGGGGGGGAAGGGGTATTTTTTTTTTTTTTTTCCTCTCTAAGATTTCTTAAGAAACAAGATTATATAACATTTTTAGCTACACACGTCACAATTTTATTTAATGCAAATACCATTAGGCTATTATCCCCCCCCCCCCCCCCCCCCACTGAAGTCTCACATGCATTCAACCCTTACCCAATTGTGACAAATGGACATCAAAAGAATCAATTTTTTTTCTAACAATCCAGCTCATCGTGGCTTTTAACACAGAAGTCCTGGTGACAAACAGGCACTAGGTGCCAGTGACGCTGTTGTATGCTGTTGATACAGCAAGAGCACAGAGCTGGTAAAAAAAAAAAAAAAGTCTTCAATCTATGGTCAAAGGAAAATAACAACATCGAACATTAAGTATGAAGTCCAAGCAGAAGGTAAATATTAGTTTTCTTGTTGTAGAGATGACCTTTCTGGCCTGAACAAACTAGGCCACCCTGTCCGCATGTGGGAATTCCTCCACAGAGCATGTTTGGAATTTTCTGCCTCTGCAGTACCTCGGCCAGATGAAGATAAGTGCCATTGCAAAAAGCATTAGAAAGAATACAGCAACGTGGTTTGGATGAAGAGGGGAGTGATCAATAGTGCATGTGTACATAATACATTCAAAGATCAATTTACAAGAGAATTTTAACAGGTGTGCCTCAATGTGTGCACTGTGAGAACATGCGAACAAAATGTTGTGTGCGCGTTTGGAAAACAACACTGTGTTTCTTGTTTGTCATTTTTGCCTGAATCACATACTCTACCCCTTTTCCCACATCTGTCCAAGGTCAGATCGATTTTTTTTTGTCCCTTCCCCAGTTTTGTTGTTGCCATACTAACTTAACAAAGTTAGACCATCTACTCTTGTGTTTGGTTATGTTGCTTCCATCACAGCTGAGCTGATATTAGGTGAACGGTCTTTGAAAGTGTATTGAGTGCAATGCTCATGCTTTGCCCTTTCTGTTGATATTTAGCAGTAGGCTGTCATGTATGTAACAGAGGCCATTAAATAGAACTTAAAAGTGCCCAAATCATGCATCGGCAATAGTTGTAGCAACACATAATGCATGCGGCTGCTGGGAAGTGCCAAGGACAGTCTGATGAATGCAATGAAATGCTTGTCTGTTTAATAGAGTCAGTTCTCTGCATAAGATGCAGAACAGCTTCATTTCAAATCTCAAAGGAACAAAAAAACAAAAAAATGCGGTACGAAAGTCAGGAGAACTGTTGAAGCGAGCCTTGGAAAAGGTGTGTAAACAGAAAAATAACCCGACTTCTGTTAGACTGCACTTATATCATATGATGTTAAATGTAAACTGCATCAATGGATGTATACACTATCTTCTCAGTTGCCTGAGCTAAGTCTTCTGAGCAGACTGAACCCTGACCAGCAAAGAACATTACTTCTGCACATGCTTGCTTTTAAACTCATTTACTTTAGGCGATAAATGTCATCAGAATCATGTTTCAGGTGTACCACTCCCGGATAACAATGATTTGAAGGTATATATGTATGAACAAAAAAATTTACACAATCTAGAAAACACTCAAATTTACAGTTTCATGGCTTTGTTTTAGCACTTGGTCTGCATTTTTTCATGGAATGAAATGTGGTATGTGTGCATGTGTGGGACTATCTGTTAAACGCGGGCACTTTGTTTGCATTCGCATGGAATGAAAAGTGGTAGGTGTGCATGTGTGAGAGCATTCAAGTGAATGTGTGTGTGTGTGTGTCTGTGTGTGTATCTTGTCTTTTCTGTCCTAAATTATTGAGCATTTCTGCTGAAGAACAAAGAGAATATAATGTGTGTGGATGTGACTTTGTATGTATGTATGTGTTCACCAATGCACATTTATCACAAAAAAGCATGACAAGTACATGTATGCACCTGCAGGCACACTGTTACAACAAACATCACAGCAAATGAAAACGCAGGCACAAAAGCATATTCTTTTTATTCCACTTTCTCTTTCAATTATTCAAAACTTTTCAAAACTTAACACCTGAAACAAATTACCACAGTCATGCACAATAACATAAAAGTCCTGTCAGAACTTCACATACTAAAACTACTGATTCTCACACAGAGAACAAGTTTTCATTTTTAAAACACTCAAGTTTTCTTCAGCCTTCCTCATCTGGAGGGATGCCAAGTTCTTCATCGGTCCATTTTGATGGGTCTGGGTATTCAAAGTGGCCCTGAAACATATTCAATATGCATGTAAAATATGTACAGAAAAAGGTGCTGTTGTGCATAATCACAGAATCAGCTGCTTCCTTGCGCGTGTGTGTGTATGTGTGAGTGTGTGTGTTGTGTGTGTGAGAGTGTGTGTGAGTGTGTGTGTGTGGGAAAGAGAGAGAGAGAGTGTGTGTGTATGGGAGAGAAAGAGAGAGAGTGGGGGAGAGAGATACAGAGACAGAGGGAGAGAGAAAGCAAAAAGAACAGCTTCATTCTCTCAAAAATGAAACTGCGTTAGATTAAACAAATAAATATAAAACATGATGATTAACAATCATGATTAAACATATTCATAAAACATGAATGATTTAATATTATGCACAAATTGCATATTCAGTATCACCAGAATAAACCACATTATCAACATAACCTATTAAAATGAATACGGCAAGAACCAAATTAAGGATAAATATAATAATACTGCCACACACAGACATCTCACACACACACACACACACACACACACACACACACACACACACACACACATCTTCGTATTGAACTTAAAAGAGTAGGTGAATGCTAGCATATGTGTGTGTGTATGTGTGTGTGTGTGTGTGTGTGTGTGTGTGTGTGTGTGTGTGTGTGTAACTGTGTGTGTGTGTGTGTGTGTGTGTGTGTGTGTGTGTGTGTGTGTGTGTGTGTGTGTGTGTGTCTGCACTTGAGTGAATGTATGTCCATGTATATGTACATGTATAAATTCTTTTTAAACGTAAAATTGCAAATGGATGTCAATAACACATAAACTATGATATTGTCTTTTGTAAGCATAAGGAGAACATGAGAACAAAGTATCTATGAAAGTGATTATTCCAGTCGTATTTACTAAATCATACTTATAAATATTATCTCTGGTTATGCCAGATGCATTAAGAGTTTTTTCAGCAGGAAAATCTGCAAGTCCAAATGCATGAAAATTTGGTTTGTGTATGTGTAACATGTGCCACACATGCTTGTACATCCTGAACACTATGTCAAAACTTGTAATATGGAAGATGTAATTCCCCTGTGGAGATGCCCCAGGCTTTGTCAATTCAACTTCTTTTTCCTAAAGAAACAAAGAAAAAGTACTGAAAGGAGTATGTTATTAATTTTCACATGGTGATAATGTCAGCATGCACAAATGTATGCCCACCTACACACATGCTGAAAGTGTGCAAACACATAGGCCTTCCTGTGGCTGCTTTACGGGAGTCCTTGGCCCCTTTAATGAGGAACTAGGGAGTCCCAACTGCCCAATGGCTGTGCATAAGATGCTATCTATGGAAAGAGGGAAGTGAGGGAAGGGTGTCACCTATCACCTATCACAGAGTCTTGAAGACTATTGAGGCGTTACAGAAGACTTCGCAACCAGCTCTTCACAGTTCTCAGACGCCCTTACTAGTCTTAGGCAGTTGCCAAGTGTGAGACCAGTCCATGCGCTGATGACGTCCTCCCATCTCTTTGTCTGTCTTCCTCTCCTTCTGCCTCCTCGCACTGTTCCTTGTACAATGGTTTTGGCATGTCCTGTTGATCTTGATACATGACCATACCATCTCATTTTCCTTCTTTTCATTGGGGCAACAGGTCTGCAAACCACCCAATGGCTCGCCTTATTCTGGACCTCCAATTGGGTAATGTGGTCTTGATATGAGATGTCAAGGATCTTGCAGAAGCATCTCATCTCTAATGCCTGAATCCTTCTCTCAAGTTCAGCTATCAAAGTCCATGTTACACACTAGTCAAAGGCACAGAGAAATTTGGCAATGACCAGGGAGCGTCAGTCTAATATGGGAACTCATTACTGTTTCTGTCATTCCTGATGAATCTTAGTCTGCTGTCCCTGCTGTTGTTTGCGCAACTCTGGAGAGGACTTTCGATTTTCATCCCTCATCTGAATAACTGCCCCGAGGTACTTGAAGCTCTGAACTTAGTTTTTCTCTCTTGATGATAGCGACTGTTAGCTCTGATGCTGATGGTATTGCTGGTCATAAGTTTTGTCTTTTCGGCACTGATCTCCATACTGAATGCTGCAGAGCACTTGTCAAGGCGCTCTCCTAGGCTGGATAGTTCCTGTTTTTTTCCTGCTACCCCACTGATGTCATCCTCAAAGCATAGCTATCCTGCCACAAATGCTTTTAGAGCCTTGATGTTCCCCCAGAGCGTCAGTCATAATTCTCTACAGGTAAATGTCAAAAAGAGTGGGTGAGAGTAAACAGCCCCAGGAAAGGGTGTGATTTAATATTATAAACATTATGGATGGACACATTTCTCCACCTCTCTCTCTCTCCATCCCCCCAACCCTCTAAAACTCCTCTCCACCACTACCACTCCTCTCTCTAACACACACAGAGCAAAAATGATAGACAGCATGCCTGTCCAAAGAAACAGACAGACAGAAGACAGACAGACAGCGACTGATAGAGATTAGATCAAAGATCAGTGACTGAACAAAGTAATCTGCTTTTTTTTTTTTTATATGTTTACAAAACCCAATGACAGGAAGTTTGTGCAATTACAAGAGCTTTTTTTTTTTCCTTTGAATTACAAGACAATTTCATGGCACACTTCATACTGATATTGCATGTCAGTTCTCACTTGTCATTATCGATCTACAGCCGTTTGGATTCTATCTCTTATCGAAGCAAAAATTACCAAGCCTCATTCATTAAGCATTTTTATGTTTGTCAGTTTCTGTAGAGTTGGCTGGCTGGCTAACATGGGCAGATGATTCTGCTTGCAGTAAGACTCTGTTTCGAGGTAGGTATTTTTGTTTGTTTGGTTTTTCTTTTTTTTTTTTTTTTTTTTTTTTTTTTGCACCAAGCTAAGTTGGAAGAGACATCTTTGTCTGCAAAGAGTTCACCGCTAGTGTTATGTAAAAGATCTGAAGTAAAAAAAAGTTGCCTACAGGGAATTACTGACCTTTCCTGTCTTCTGTCAAGGGAGATAAGACTCCAGGCAGAAATTAAGGTTTTTGGATGACAAACAAATGCATTTTTCAACACTGCAGCTCATACCAAACTTGCTCAAATTTTGATCAGGTCATTTACATTGGCTGGCACGCTCTGTGGACTTTTGAATTAAAATTGTAAAGTGCCTTTCTAGTTTTTGCATAGCTAGAGATCTATGCACTTCTGAATCAACAGATGCTCTGGATTCATAACAGCACACTCTCGTACGCACACATACTCACAGTGATGTGTTCAGGTTCCTTCCATATATGGTACAGGATCCAGTACCACATGATGAAGCCTATTATTTCTGCATGAATCATGATTCGCTTTGGAGGATCAGGAGCTCGACTTCGGTAATACCATCTGCCATGACATAACAAATAAAGTCTGATCAAACCTTTTTTTTTTCTTATTTTTAACTACTAGAAAAACAGGTAAATCACAGGAGCATCATTTAAAAAAAAAAAGTGTCCCATGATGACCAAAAAAAAAAAAAAAAAAAATGCTGAAGTGCTGATGAATACCAAGAGATAAGACTAAATTTGCTTAGCATATATTGCCATTTGGTATCGTCCAAGATGAAACCATTTTCTGGACAGCTGCCTTAAGTACAAGCAGCTGGCTCATGTTGTGTATTGTCAGATCAAACATTATGCTCACAATGTCCAAGTAAACCATTTTCCAATGACGATCTACATATATATCTATTTTGCAAAATATGTGCATGACTGAATGAATACAAAAATACAGTCACTTGTGTCATATGTCAGTCATTGTGTAATCATGACCAAAGCATTAAACATTATCTGTTTGAACAGCAAATAATTGTGCTGATATATGCTGTGTTGAAATAGATGCTTAAAGGTCTTTGCAAAAATTCCAGTCAGTCTCTCTTTCTCTCTCTCAAACACACACACACACACACACACACACACTCAATCAGACATGGTTGTTCTTTTTTGATCAAGGGACACGTCTTGGAGTTCTGAGTGTGTGTGTGACTCTGTGTGTGTGTGTGTGTGTGTTTACAAAGCATTAGACATGTTTGCTCTCTCTCTCTCTCTCTCTCTCGTAAACATTCTGGGGGATTCCCCTCTCTCTACACAAGATGGTATTCTCTCTCTCTCCTCTCTCTCTCTCTTACACACACACACACACACACAGAGGTTAGGGCAGTGAGAGAGTACTTGTGACTAGAACAGTTGGGGGGGGGGGGGGGGGGGGGGGGAGAGAGAGAGAGAGAGAGAGAGAGAGAGAGAGAGAGACACACACACACACACACACAAGTTTATAGTGTAGGGATTACCAGTTTTGTTTGAAAAAGATCAGACTAAAGGCACACGAATAGCCTAATCCAGTCTGTAGCAGTATAGTATAGTATAGTATAGTATAGTATAGTATAGTATAGTATAGTATAGTATAGTATAGTATAGTATAGTATAGTATAGTATAGTAGAGAGAGAGAGAGAGAGAGAGAGAGAGAGAGAGAGAGAGAGAGAGAGTGCACACTCACGTTCCACCATGACGAACAGCGGTTTGTATTACAGGCTTTGATTTCAGACAGCTGCAGCTGTCCGGAGTTTTGAAATAAGTACATTTTTCCCGTTGCCCTGCTGCTGAAGAGCAGACAAGCGCCGGATGTGAATGAAGGTTATAGTAGATCCGCAGTGTGTTTAAAAAAAAAAGTTGATGATTCTGAGTATATTTTTGCATTACTCTTTACATTTGTTAGTGACTTAATCGTAGTTAGGAATCATTGTATGCTTTTATTTTTTTTTTCAAAGGAAATCTATTAGAAAATAGGACTGCACTCGTCACACATCATGGCTTCCTTAGCGACAGGTACCCTGTGTGCGTAAACAGCTAGTTCTAAAGGTAGCCGTGCCACGCTCGCCGTGAGTTAGATTTGCATGTTGACTTGAGTGAAGATTGGAAGCAATAGTATCTGAAAGGTAAGACATACTTTAATTTTGTCACTCATGTTACCGCAGAAGAACCTGATCTTTCACAAAGAAAGCCCGCCAAACATCAAAGCATTGAAGAACTTGCTGAAACATTGCAGTTATAAATTAAAGATTAAATGTATGATTTGTATAGTCCACTGCATTCATGCTCTGCATTGTTGAATCACTGTAGTTATTTTTCTGTCTGTTTGTATTAGCGGATGAAGCAGATGAAAAGTCAGCATGGCTTGATAAATTGCCCATTAACCAGCAACATTTTGTCTTGTTATATATTCTAGTACATGAAGAGAAAATGATAGTAAGAGAGGCAATTTGCTTGTTTTAACTCGCATACTATGAATATACGGTACAGTGGAAAGTATTGTACAAAATGATATATGACAGATATTTATGTTTTGTAGAGTAGAAGGTACATAAAAAAAAAAAAAAAATCCGGATATATCCCCATTTTAGTGTTCTTTTCACAAATTTCATTTTGATTGAAAGCCTCATCCATAGAGTAAGACTGATTGAAGAGGGAAAATTGACCAACACAACACATGCACACAGGTTCACACACGCAAACACACACAAAACAACATGCACACACACACACACACACACACACACACACACACACACACACACACACACACACACACATGCATACATACACACACGCACACACACACACACACACACACACACACACACACACACACACACATACATACACGCACACACACATGCACACACCCCCCTCCCCCCCCCCCCCCCCCCCCCCCCACACCCACACACACACACATGCAGATAAGCAAAAATCCATACATCTGATTCCACATGTATGCTGGTTGTTCGAGATAACTTGCAGCTGCCATATTGAATTATCATCTGCAGTACATGAAGATTTAGGAGACACCTAAGACCAGTGGATTGTGAAATACTTAACAACTACTTTACAGCCAGTCTTTAAAAAATTCAACTCTTTATGAGATAGCATATGTTTTATATTTAAATGCACTAAAGTTAAATGCTGTTTGTAATTAGTTGCTGAAAGTCACAGTCTTTAAGTTTGTGCATGTGCATGAGCATGAATCCTACTTCATGTCGAAATAACCTTGAAGTTGATGTAGAGTGGAATGCCACAAACTAGCTGAGTGTCATAGTCATTAGTGCAGCTGGAAACTTGCGTGCAGGATCGAGGCAGCAGTGATATACATCATTGTCCAATGCCAATCAGAGTTTAATGTATGGTTCTGTGTTTAACTGATTTTTTCATGTACCCATGCACACAAGCACGCACGCATGCACACACGCATGCATGCACACATGCGCACGTGCACACACATCTCACAGGTATTTTGAAAAGGTTGAAACAGTGGGGGAAAAAAGAAAAGAACCAGCAGAGTCCATGAGCAGTGTTTTATAGTGGATGACCTTTGTTCCATCTGTCTAAAATAACTGGCAAATAGCCATTAATAACTCACACATACTGTCAAACAGCTTAGCAACAAACCTATGCAACTGTCTGAGAAAAATCTGAGTCCCTCAAGTCTCCGTCTTGTTTAATGGAGAAGGATCTTTGGAGATAAGAGGTTACTGGGGGGCAAGACTGTCCATGGCAGGCATACCTCCTGCGCGACTTATACTCGCTATCAGTTCTCTTTTTGTTTATGCCTTAGGGCCAAGATATTTCAACTACTTGATGTTAGAAATCTAACTAATGATGGAGATCTTTTATGTTACCTACATGACATCATATTAGTGTAGTTTTTGTAAAGATTTTTTATTGTCAGGGATTCCATTGGTACTAATTCAGAGATGGTCCCTGAAATAATAGGGAACTCTGCTAAAACCATATGGGGGAGTCAATTCCTGATGAAAAATAAACTGATTTAAACTGCGTCTTTACCACATCAGAGCATCTGAAAAATGGATTGACACAGGAAAGAAGAGAGAAAATCTTACATACATCACATTTGCCAAGTGATTGCTGAATGTTCTGGTGGCAATGCAATTCAGTTCTGATGGGAATTGTTTTTATTAACTTGAAAAATTATTTTAATTCACTTGATTATGGCATCTATTTGTAATTCATGCTCTGTTTCTGATTGGAAACTGTTAGTCTAGCTCTGAACTATTGTGCATCTATTCATCAAAACCCCTTGTTCAAGGGCAAGTTGTGTCTCAGTCTGTCACAGAGAATCAGGGACTCAAACATTTACTGTTGAAACTAATAAGGCTTTTTTATTTTCTGCTTTAGAGAACAGCTTTACTGGCTTGAGTCACCTTGAATGGTAAACCCAGGTAATATATCTTAGCTAGATATATGAATAAGTAAAATGTCTTTGTTATAATCTATATGTGCACCTCTGCGTAAAAAATCCCATTGAAAGGAAATGCATAATGTTACAATTTTGCCCATTACTTCATTTACCAAACCTTTCATCAGTGAATAAAGCAGTAATTTTAAGTAGTCACACTGTATCAGAAAATGTCAGTTTTTCGATTAAAAAAAATTTCCTCTAAGCCTTTCACAGCATTTACTTTGGTGACATCTTTATGATGAAGTGAATGGCTGAAAAGATTTCTGCTAAGTTTGGCTAAATGCTTGCATTTGTAGTAGTTGAGAAAATGCAAGTGTTGAATTGCACACACACACACACACACACACACACACACACACACACACACACACACACACACACATGCACACTCACACACATGTACACACAAACAAAGCAGATTAAAAACACACATACACACACGCATGCACACACACATATACACAGAGACAAACTTGGACCTAAGACATAGCCTGAAGGACTCCAAATTTCAGTCCATGTTCTTTCCTAACTAACATTAACATCGGCTCTGAGTGAAGAAAAAAATGAGCTACTCATAAGGTTTCTTCTGGATCTAAAACTGTTCAGTTTTTATATATCAGTGATTTGTGGCAACCAAGAGGAGACTCCATACATGTGCCATGTATTTTGTAATAGGACTTTATCTGTCAAGCGATTTGATGAAAAAATTTAAAAAAATTCATATACACTATTCCATAACACAATAAAATTTTTACTGTGCAGAATGTCTACTATATGTGTCATATACTTATAACTGAACTTTATCTGTCAAGTGATTTTAAGAGACATAAAAAGCATCCATTATCATCATTGCATAAAAAACAGAGAAATGTTCATCATACAGAATGTCATCTGAAGGAGCAGAAGAGCTGACCATTGCCCCAGAAGCAGCACCTGTACAATTGACGCCAACAGCACCCCCTCCACCATCACCTCCTTGTGCTCCAGTGGAGCAACCAGCAGAACAAGCCATCCCACCCACAGCCACCATGACTTCTGTCGTCAACAACCTTCCCACTATATTTGGGGAGGTTTTTGAGCGGAATGTCACTTTCTGTGTGGACACTTCAGGTAGCATGTTCAGCTGTCTGCATGTCGTCAAAGAGCAGCTGATAGAAACCCTCTTCAAACACGGTCAACGGGAAGGCGACACCACTTTCAACATAATTGAGTTCAACTCGGTGGTCACTCAGTGGGCTGACAAAATGGTGTCCTGCACTCCAGAGACAGTCCAGGTAGCAGCTGGTTGGATTAAGGATCTGGAGGCGAAGACAGGCACTAATACTATGGATGCTCTGTTGACTGCACTGCAGGACAACGCATGTCAGGCAGTGTACCTTGTCACCGATGGACTGCCGGACACTTTCGCTGAGGACATTCTCGACACAGTGATTAATGCTGCCAATGGCCGTCCCATCCACTGCATTTATTTAGCAAAAGAAAAGGCAGAAACAGCTGCAGTGGAGTTCCTTGAAGATCTGGCTGTTGAGTCATTTGGCTCTTTACACACATTGCCACTCTCACCCTGCATGGGTGCGTAGAGAGAAATCACACCAGTGTATCGCTCTGAGCATGCTTGTGGTCGTGTCATCAGGACTGTCAATAACACACTTAGGCCAAACTTCAAAACATGCAGTGTTGCCACTACTTTGCAAGTTGATCCGGACGAAGTTTTAAACCCTCCACCCAGAGCAGCTCCGCTAGGATTTCTACACCCATCTCCTTTCGTCCCTCCATGGTGGGGCTGGCGTTACTGGGGTCTGGGCATGTACCCATACCGTTACCTCTTCCCATCAACGTGGAGCCGTTACCGGCCAGCCAAATCATGGTTGCGTGCCCAGGACAAACTGGTTGACATCCCTGATGGAATGGGTCTGTCGCCATCGGCAGGAGCTTTACTTATTGGAAAGCAGGTATTGGCTAGGAGGATTGCTGATGGCTATTTCTACATGGGCTCTGTGCAGAGTCAGGTATGTTGACAGAATACTCATTTCTGTTTTCATTCTTTATTGTTATTCTTGTTGTGATATACTTATCATCATGAAGTTATGAAAATAACTTTTTTGTAAGTTAATTAGAAGAAATTTTTTCCTAAGTGATCAGGTTATCTTAGAGTATCTATGTTATATTACATGCTTTTGTGTAAGGGGTAATTTTGAGGGACTAATTTGATAATCATATAGATAGTTAAACAGGCTGTTGATAGACCAGCAGGTGGATAGATTAGGTTAAGATGTTATAGGGTATGAAACAGACATTACAAGTGCTCTTGCTTGCGGTTTGATGGCAAGAATAACTGCTAGGGTATTTTATAATGCTAATCCTTATAAATGTAGATAGTGAGTAACTGATTGTTGCAGTGTTTGGCTTTAGTCTGAAAAGTTTCTGAAACGTGTTTGCACAGGAAGATGTTGGTGTACATGCATGTGTGTGTGTGTGTGTGTGTGTGTGTGTGTGTGTGTGTGTGTGTGCGCGCGCGCACGCACACATGTATGTAACTGGTAATAATTATCATCTTTGTGTCTTGCCTTCTTTTCCTGTTCAGTGAAAGAATTATTTTAAGAGACTGAGAGTGATGTATGAGTAAATGCAAAACTTTTTAGTACTTGTCTGAGTTTATGTCTACAGGTGCATTATACAGGTATGCACATGTGTGTGTGTGTGTGTGTGTGTGTGTGTGTGCGTGCGTGCGTGCGTGCGTGCGTGCGTGCGTGCGTGCACGCACTTGTTTGTGTGCATAATGCAAGCATATGGATGCACGGTATGCTGAAGTTTTCCTCAGCCCTCTGTGTATAGTGAGGGAGAAATAAAAGACTTTGTGTTTATGATGGTAAGATGAAAAATCTGCACATCAGTAGACTGGTCAGTTTAGGTTCACAAATTGTTTAAGGTTGCTTGATAACTCTGCTACATGTAAAGTTAAATGTTGTGTCTGTGTTCCACCTAGATTCTAGATGACAAGTTTCTAGTGGCCTTCGGTCCCTGCAAGCATGGCAAGTTTCGTGAGACAACGTACCAGGACACCTTTGTCTTTGACATTGTGGACTACAATGATGCCCAAAGGCACACCATCATCACAGGTGACCATGTCTTGGCACCATGGGAACCAGAAGGGGAGAGGTACGGGCCAGGCATCGTCATCAATGGGCAAGAGAAACGGCAAGCTGTCGGTAGGTGAACTTCACTGGAAAATGTTTGCGTCAATCTTTTTCTTTTTGTGTCCTCATCAAAAAGCAGCATCAAATATAGTCGAATAAACTTATCTCTAACTGAAATTCTGATGCAAAAATTTCTGACTAATGTGAATCGATTGATTGGTTCCAGTAGTATTATATGTCTGACTTGAAATTTCAATTGCCCTAACTTAAAATTTACTTAGGCCCATTAATTTCAGATTGAATGTTGCAATGTACATTGTAATTTTAATCTTGAATCTCTGTTTTAAATTTTGACAGAATTGTGTCGATTGATGGTTACTTGACAGTGATTCTTTTTAGAATGCATTCTTTAAAATGCACTTGTTGATCGAAATATAGGGACAGTGGGATAGAAAAATACTTTATGGGATAGATACACAAATGAAAGCTTTCCTTCCTCATCATGTTTGTGACATTGGCCTTTGGGAGTTCTTGGGTGCATGCTGCATGAAGTAGAGTTTCTCCTGTTGCACTTTTCATTGCTTTGAATACCCACATATTTGAAACCCAGCTGATCTAGGACTTGGCTCCTCAAGGTCCAGTGTTCTTCCTGCATAATTTGATACAGGTTTTTTTTTTTAATGTGAAGGGATCATCTTACATTGAATATAACTGAAAATTTGCCCCCCAAAAGTTATTTCAGCTTTAAAACCCCTTAATTTGAGGTCACGTGTGTGTGTCTGTGCTTGTGTTTGTGTGTGTGTGTGTGTGTGTGTGTGTGTGTGTGATAGTCTGTGTGTGTAGCGATGTATGTGCGTGTGTGTGTGTGTGTGTGTGTGTGTGTGTGTGTGTGTGTGTGTGTGTGTGTGTGTGTGTGTGTGTGTGAGAGAGAGAGAGAGAGAGAGAGAGAGAGAGAGAGAGAGAGAGCTGGTATGCATATGATAAATAATTATAATATTTTCTTATGTTTATCTCACAATTTTTGTTTGCCATTATTCTGTCCATGACATTATTCACAATGTCTAAAGATATATGTGTATAGATATATACACATTAAGAAATGGTTAAAACATGTTAATTTTTGTCATAATTTTTGTTTGATAATTGCTTTACAGGGCTACAAAAAAGAAGGTAATCTGCTTGCATTTTCTTAACTTTATTTTTGTCATTTTAAATCATTTATCACATAACCATAGCTCTTTTTGTGAGACAGAAAAAAGATTAAAATGTATTCAGTTATATAATCACTGCCCAACATGCTTAATCATATACTTCAATGAAAGCATGGTGTGTGAAAATTGTGCATATCATAACTAATGTCACCAGATTTGATACTTTCTGTTATGATTTCAATTATATCAGTATATTATGTGTTTTGTCACATTATACTGAGATGCAAAACTACTTATCTATTGATTGCTAAGAGTGCAATTCCTACACTTTACATAAAACTTGTATAGCCTATTTCTGGATGGATTGATTTGTTTTGACTTTATATATTGAAGTTCATATGCATGCTCACAAACATGCATGCATGCCAATGCTCTCATCACACACACTTTATTCTATGTCACTCAAAAATGTGTCATATTGTTGGTATTATGCTTCTTCATATGTCATATTATATCATACTATTGTACGATATGTTCAAATTATAATTGCTTGATGGTTGCTCATATCATCATTACAATCTTTGCCTTCATAGTTATGTCAATAGTGTTTTCTTTTTGTAGTCAGCATAGTATTTAGCTGTAACACAGTGCAGTTATAAACTCAGAGCTGAGACTAAGAAATGTCCACATGTTCAGCTTAATACATTTGCAGAGATTTTCCAAATTTCAGTGCATCATCAATGTGGTATGATTTTTGTAGGCGTATAATTCAAAAGCTTATTGAAGTGCAAATGACACTTTTTTTTTTTTTTTAGTCTGATTAGCCAGTTATAATGACTTTTAGGTCACCTAGAAGTGGGATTTGTTTGTTTGTGTGCTTCAATTATTTTTTTTTTTTTTTTATGTAGTCAGTCATTGAATCATATAGAAATTAATGTTCTAGATGTTGCTTGTATCACAAACACAAGTCTGTTTCACTCTGATGTCTCTGTATCCAAGAGATTTATGTGTTTGGGGTTTGTTTTTTTGCTTCCTTTTTGTTTCCTTACAAGGTAATTCAGGAAGAGAGATGAAGGGGGAGGGGCTTGAGGGGGGGGGGGTGGAGGAGGGGGCTACAGATGGAGGAAGTGGAGGGGCTGTAGGGATTTAAACAGATGGAGAAATTTGACACATGAAGAGGTAAACAAGCAAGAGCTGGAGGCCAAGAGCAGGGAGAAAGCTGTAAGATTGTTTGCACAAAACATTCCAGCAGTCCCGGGAACAAGGCACAGCAAATGGCTGAGTGTGAATAAGTGATGCTGTTGACATTGCCGGGCCCGCCCAGGGACAAGACCTCTTGCTTCCCTCAGTTTCCCATGCGTGCAAGCAGGTGTTTTAGCAGGAGTAGCAGGTGTTCAATCATGCATGTGCTGGGGAGGAAAGACAGGAGAGTAGGGAATAAGCTGTAGAGATAGAACGATAGTTGCCATGCTGATGTGTACTCAGGTCCGTGGCTCTGCTGTTGATGTGGAGGGATCAAGAGATAATTACAGGATGCTGTTACATTTGCTCATGCAAAATGAACGCATGGAAGCATTGTTACGGTGATCTGTGTGGTCGGTTCCGGTTCTCCTTCCTCTTTGTGTTATATCATTCTTTTTCTTTATTGTATCTTTATCTTTGTTTTCACATGGTATAAAAATAGTTTAAATAGTGAAATTGTGTTGTCTCAAGTGGATAAAATAGAATCAGTCTGTGTAATTTGTAAAACCTCTGTGATTGGCCTGTGCTGTTTCAGCTTTGATATTTCTTAAAACTAAATACACTAGGAACTAGAAACTGCCAGAATGAAAATTGGAGTGGTTATGATTGAAGAAAGGAAAAACACCAGTTTTTGATCCTTTCAAGTGTCATAACAATTTTCTATGAAAATCAGGTTTCATAAAAAGGTTACACAAAAATAAATGTTTGAATGTTGTTTGACGTCAGTGAAGTGTTCAGATACCATTATCACGTTAAAAATGTGTGTGTGTGTGTGTGTGTGTGTGTGTGTGTGTGTGTGTGTGTGTGTGTGTGTGTGTGTGTTTGTAATTAATTAATTAAACTGATGAGCACTTGCAAGTTAAGAGAGTAGACTGTTTTCATTTGTTTGCACCAAAAGCAGTGTTTTGAAGGTTTGTCAGGGAAGTACTTTTAACTTCACATGCCTTATTGTAATCAGGCAAAGTATGGCAACTGCTGTTTCAAATCAAATGTTTATTGTGTTGATCCTTTGTACTTTTTGTTTTGTTATTGATCTTTTGTCTTTTTGAAGTATATGCCCAAGTCCTGTATTTTTTAGTTGATAGGTAGATCCATGCTCAGAACTTTTAGAATTACATGTGTCCATTTCACTTTCTTTTTAAACAGATGTGTCCATGTCCTTTTAAGAGCATATGCCCATGTTATTTTTATCATTTTTATTTAAAATAAAAGTGTATGCCCATGCTTTTATCATTACATGTGAGGAATATGCCTGTTTATTAAATTCTGTTTATTAAATTTGTCCATAATTGTTGCTAAAATAATTTCTATCAGTCCATAATTTAGTGTGGAGATATGGATTCAATTTGATCCATTACATCTGTGGGATTTTATCAAGCGCCTACCCAGTGAGTTTGCTCCGGAGTGGTTAGAATTGTGGATTGTGGAGGATGTGGATTCACTTCCCATTTGTCTCCATTACATCTGTGGGATTTTCAAATTGTTGGCGCCTACCCAGAGCTGAGTTTGCTCCAGACTCAGTTGGGAAGACTAGTTAAGCTTTATCCATATTAATGGATATATATATATATATATATATATGTATGTTAACTATTATGAAGGTAAGCATAGAACTCAGCCCTTTCTTGCAGTCTCACACCGTAATGGAACTCCATGGCTTCATCTTCAACGCCCTCATCCTCATCGATGAGCATGAAAAAAAAAAATCTCAACTTCTGTGTAGTCCTTCATGCCATGCTTTCAGGGTAACCTCAGTTTCAATTTCTTCTCCATATCTCTGCCCTTGGTGAGTTTTTGTTGAGGCTGCTGGTGTTGAGGACCACACATGGGGACTGTCTTTGAGCGTGTTGGCACCCTACAGAAGGGACGCTCACTCACATTGGCACCATGACTGAGCAAATATTGTTGCCAGTAGTGGGCTTAGTAAGTGCTGTCTTGCATACATTGGCTCAGAACAGGCACCACTGAACACCGCCAAAGTGACTCGGCGCATTGTCCAATGACGGGTTTGACATTGACTGTCCCTGTGGACTGTCCCTGTGGAAGGGCTGGTAGAACAATCAGGGGTGTGGCTGGATAAACAGGGATGGGCGTGGCTGGTAAAACAAAACAAAAGAAAAACTGCAAAACAAAAGAAAAACACAAAACAAAAAAAAACTGCAAAACAAAAAAAAACAAAACTGCAAAACAAAACAACCGCAAAACAAAACAAAAAAAAAAAAGAAGAGGAATAAATGAAAAGGAAAATAACAAAAGCAGACTTATGCAGTAGATAATCCTTAAATCTTTTCTCATACATTCCTTGAACTGTGTTTCTGCTTTCATTTTTGCAACAGGATAGATTCCAAAGCCTCAAATCCATCAGTTTGATGAGCATGTGCGTTTGCATCATTTAATATATTCTGCAAATTACTGTTTCTCTACCCTATAGGTCAGATCAGGTATGATGATGGTGAGCTATCCAGACTAGAGATCAGAGGGTGAAATATGTTTGAATATTTCTTTATGATAGCAAAATCTAAGGTATCAAATTTAGCAGAAGAGTGAAAGACTATTCTCATTTCCTTTCAGTTGTTCTTCTATTCAATGAAAGTATTTCAGAGTGTCTGTGTTTGTATCTTTTTATTTACCTTCGATGCAATTCTGCCAAAGATGTGTATTATTTTTATCTTTAATGATGTTATATTTCATTAACACTGAACTATTAGATGATCAGATATATTCATCTGCATTTGTGTAAGTACTCTGTCACAACTCTTAAGATCTTTCAACCATGACCAGATTTGATTTAAATGCGACTGTCATTTCCCATATGTATTATATCTTGTATTTGCAAACAAAAGGTAGTTGATTAATTTTTAGTTTTCTTTTTTTCAGAGGGCTTCAGATTTTTTCTCTGAGCTTTTTATTGTTGTGTTTGATAATGGTTGATGCCTAAAAGCATTGTAAGTTTGAGCTGAATGCCTCTTGTTCTATCGTTTCAAAGTTGAGCATGCATAGAATTTAATTGCCCATTTAATTTTTTCTGTCTTCATTCCAACTAGTCATAATCCAGTAATTATGAATATTTCAGAATTCAATATTTTTGTTTACATGAAATTGTTAGAGACTATGACATGGTGAAAAATCGCTTTATATACTGTTTTCAGAAAAATTAGGTGAGTCTTGACACAGGATGAGTAAGATTTTTTTTTTTAGAAATTGTTCTATTGATGTATGTGTGTGTGTGTGTGTGTGTGTGTGTGTGTGTGTGTGTGTGTGTGTGTGTGTGTGTGTGTGTGTGTACAAACGTGTGTGTGTGCACATGCATGAATTCAAGTTTGTGTTTCCTTATGTTTTTCATGGTATTTCTCATGTCTTCCACCGTGAAAGCCTACAGGCCAATGAAGATGGGATGGAAGATCCTTGACATTAAAAAGTCAGAAGAATCAGGCTATCCACCTTTGTCATTTAACCAGAGTGCAGAATTTGTCCTTGGCATTTGTCATGACTCAGTTATTGATGAGAATCAAACTGTACCCTGTTTTGATGCACAAAACATGTCCACTGTATGTTGACAGGCCCAGAAGATCATGAACTGACAGTGGCGTTTAGCAACGGGCACACAGAGAAGGTGGCCCTCCACAGGCCATTTGGGTGCCTCAGCCTGTGTATGAGCGCATTTCCCTGGAGCTGAAAATGCCACGTGACACCCCGCTCCTCCATCATGACCACCAATCACTATCCCCACCATAGTCTTCCTGGCTATCCCACCTCAGGTCCCAAGCAACCCCACCTGAATTCTACACCCCAGAGAACATCAGTCTGGAGCCAACAACCTATTACAGTGGCTGGGGACCCATGGTGTATCCTCCTTATGCAGGCTGCTATCTCCCTATCCTGTGGTCATCCGGCAAAAGCAAGAGCAGCACGACAAAGACCACAATGTGGAGGACGACAATGCTGTGATCCCAGGGACAGATATGACAAGGAAGGAACTGGATGAACGTATCTCATCTCAGATCTCTGAACACAAACTTGTCGAGGGTCAGCAGACGCAGACTTCTAGTCGCCTGCTGAGGAAGCGCGAAAAAACTGGATGAAAACTCGCTGAAAAAGTCAGTCACTTTCAGTACTTCTGACCTCGTCCAGACGGCTCCTGAGGAAGATCTGGTGACTACTGTCTCAGATCCTCGCGCAGATGCTGATAGTGGGTTCGCTTCTTCCCCTGAGCTGGATGTTGACTCTGCAACCAAAGAGCAGCTGGATGCCATAGATGAAGAAAGGCGCCGCATCGCAATGGAAAGGCGGTGGTTGGAGCAGGAAAAAAGCGCTGGCTGGAAGAAGAGGAGCAGCGCATTAATGAAGCCAAGAATGACCCCAGACTACAGTTCTATCGTTCTCTTCTGGGATTGGAAGACGACCTGCATGGAAATATTGGCGAAATGACCCATGCCCACCCCTGCCAGGTCGTAAGAGTGGTGGGGGTAGCAGTGGTGGTGGTGGTGGTTGGAGCAGCAGTGGTGCCTTCAGGGAAACTGCTCTACAGGCACCCCTGGAAGCCAGAGACCAGAAACGCTCAGCTGTGACTGGAAGTGGTATGTGCCATTTTATATCAACTATCAGTTTACCAATAGTGCACACACACACACACACACACACACACACACACACACACACACACACACACACACACACACACACACTCACATGTATGTTAAAAGAATGTTCCATTGCAAATTCTTGGACTGTGTGCTTATAACAATACTCTTCTTTATGCATGATTTTACCAGCTTGATATATCATATACACCCCCCAGTAGGAACGCCGTGGACTGTATGTTTGAATTGTGTCTCCACTCTTCTGTTTCTCCTCCCATCTGAATGTTCTGAGCAGGAAATTTCCCTTTTCTGTCAGTCACTTTGAGTCTGCCTTTTTATCTTCATTTACTGTTGTCTGCTTTTTGTCTGCTTCCTTGCCCATTCATCTGCTTTAAAGTTTTATTGTGTTGTTACAGTTTGTAACATTTTAGCAATATCAGTAATTGTAAATTTAGTGATTAGGTTGTGTGATCATAAATAACAGACTGGTACTGTGGTAGCTAGTTGTACATTTACCAGTGTTATTCGTCAAATGGACCTCTTTAATTTGTGACACTGACAGGGTATTTTTTTTTCTAATTGACTTTGTTTGACCCTTTTTATGTGTAATGAATCAAGCATAATCACTAATGGCTAAGTATATTAGTAGTGAAGTTGTTATATTATGAAGATTTATACGTGTGTTTTTGTTTTTGTAGTTTTCAGTGTTTCATAACAGGATTTTTTTTTCTCGCTTGATAGCAGCCCCATCACCCTGTTTGGCTAGATTTTAGCTAAACAAAAGAAGAGCCTGAAACTGGAAAGGTCGAGAATATGTCATATAGGTATCAACCATTTTGGTGTCTTTGGGGCTTTTTACCCTATAGACCCAGCCCACTATTCCCTTGTATTCCATCGCTAAGTCAGAAATCAAATGAATGTACCAGAGCACTAAGCTTTCGGTTAAGAGAAGTCATCTCAGATTGACTTGCATGTTCATGGTTTGAATTAACAACCAGTCACAGCTCAGCGACCCAAAAGTAAGATTTTGTTGTAGGCCAGTTTTGTGAGTTAGCACCGAGTAGACCATCTTGATTGGCAGCCACAATGCCACCATCAGTACTAACTATCCACAGCTAGAAGCCAGTGAATTCTGATGAAATAAGTGAGGTCTTTTTAAACTTTAGCATGTTTTCTATTCAAACATTTTTTTGTAATGATATTGTTACCAATCAGTTCAAATGTGTGTGTATGTGTGTGTGTGTGTGTATCCAGTGTGTGAGCGCGTATCTGTGAGTGTGTATGCGTGTGTGTGTGTGTGTGTGTGTGTGTGTGTGTGTGTGTGTGTGTGTGTGCGTGCTATCTATCTATCTATCCATCTATCTGTCTATCCACCCATCTATCTATCTATCTGCCTACCTGTATATCTATCTATCTATCAGCACATCTATCATTTTCTTATATTTAACAAACACAAATAATTTTTATATATCATATATTAAGTGAGAGATGAAAGATGGATATAATATTGCTCTATTGTCATCTTTACAGAAAAGTATAGCGCTTTACACTCTTTCTTGCCATTGCAGCAAAGCTTAGATAAAGCACATTTCACCTTTTGCTACATGTACACAGTATTGCATCAGTCATTTCTTGTTTGTTCAAAAGAATGAGGAGATTTTTTTAAAAAAGAAAAAAAAAAAAAGCAAATGATCTAAAAGCTTTCACTGGAACATGGCGCGTTTCCTGCCAGTGGAGTGGACAAGCCCGGCGTTCAAGTATGTGGACACCTTTGCAAGCATGACTACTCCAGCTCTGTGGAAGAGTGTCTGAAGACCCCTCACCCCCCAGCTTCTGGGCAGCCACCTGCTGGCAGTTACGGGATTCCTGATGTTCAGCTTCCTACGGAAGAGGACAAGGCAGAGGCAAAGAGAGCGTACAGGTAAACAACATCAGCAGTGGTGCGGTCTTTTGTTTGCTTGTCCATTTGTGAAGAAATGCACATATTTGTTTTTGGTTTTACAGTATTTGAAAAGGACTGTGAGCCATGTTTTCCCCTTAACTTATGTAATGTTTGATGAATTTGAAAAATTATTTATTTGTTTATAAGGCTCCGCTGAAAAACGTAAACAAACGAGTCACAAGACAATTGTCTTGTGATTTGTTTGTGTACGGTTTTTGGCTGAGCCTTATGAATAATCTCTCAAATTTGTTGAGATTTCCATTTGCAGTTGCCTCACTTTGCAACTAGATCTAATGTTTGATAATTAAAGAATACAAGATCAGTATATATATATATATATATATATATATATATATATATATATATATATATATATATATATATATGTGTGTGTGTGTGTGTGTGTACCCATTTAATTACAAAGGGTAATTAGTAGTATTACGTTCAATCTGTACATGCATATATATATATAAGCTATGAAATTAGCTTTCTTTGGAATTCGGTTCAACATTTTATTAATCCACAGTAGAAAATTACAGAAACTGTTTTTCAAATTATTATGCAGTAAGAGATGCTGGCATCAGAGACAGTGATTGCCTGTGACGTTCAATTATGAGATGATTCGAAATCTGTCACTCCTTGATCAGTTCTTCTTGACTGATGAGATTGAGAATCATCCATCCATCAAGATTTTGGCCAGTTTGTCACATGCCTATTCATATTGTTTAGATCTTTCTGTAATCTCTCGATTCCACCTCACCAGTTTTATTTGTGTTTCTTATTCTTTTCATGCATGTTTTATTTAGGAATATCCCCTCCACGACAACTGTAAATCTAGAAGTGCAGCATTTCCTGTCAAAGTGTTGAAAGATTCAACAGTATCTAAGAGTCCACACCAGTGTGACCTTTCTTCGTACTGTAATCAGTATCTATTTTAAATGGTTTTTGATCATCAAAGAAAAAAAAAAAAAAGTCAAGATATTTAGATTTCATCTCAAATGTTTCATGTAAACTGTATTGGCATATGAAATGTGGGGAAAAGTTATCATCATCAGTATTACCAAGTGTGAACAGACTGTAAATCAAGAAACAAATGAACAATGTAAGAGGGATATTGCTGGCATGCCTTCAGAATGTTTCTTTGGATGCAAGTCAGCCCTGCTGTCTGTATGCCTGTCATATGCATAGTCAGAGTAATCCCCAGACATCTGCATCTGTCTCACAGACGGAAACGCTTCGCTCAACGGCAGATGGCATGGCAGGAGAGGCTGGAGAATGAGGACCGCATGAAGGCCCTCATGGAGGACAACCATCGCGAGCGAATCCAGGCACAGATTGCTCGTGAGCAAGAACGTCAGCAGCAGGAGCAAGAAATGATCAACAAGGCCCGAGAAGCCAAAAAGAGGATCAGCAGGGAGCTCCAGGAGCGCATCGAAGAGAAGCAGAAGCAGGAGAAGGAACGGGAAGAGAAAAGGATCGATGCGATGAAGCAGAGGCGTGAACGTCGGGAAGCAATAGAAGCTCAGCGACAGAAGGAGATAGAAGAGGGCCAGAAAAGGAGTGAGGTGAGAGTTCTGGGCAGGAGGCGACTGATACAGTTAGTGTGGGTCTGTCTTGTTGCTCTTCTTTCTCATTCAAACCTGGGCCCAAGCAAGGCTAAGATGCTGCCGAACAGCACCATGAACCTGCGCTCGAGCAATGCTCTGGCAACAGACCTGATATACATAAACCAATGTTACTCCAAAAACTATGCAAGTTACAGGGTTTTAAAATTGACACAGCTAAAGATAAAAGCTTTGTCTAAAGCGTGTCAAAGGTTTGACATCTTTGGATCAAGACTTGAGTCTACTGTTTACATTCAAATACAGAGTTATGTAAAAAGATCAGCTCAAGCTGGCCTGGCAAAAACAGGTGCCCAGACTGTAAACTTGAAAGGGATGAAAGGGTTCAGGCAGGGCGCAAGTCATGATAAGTGTGGTCTGTCTTGTTGCTCTGCTCTCTGAAATTACCTGAAAATGTTACACCATAGAAAAAAAAAAGGTACTTCTTTGTGTAGAATTTGTTAGTGGTACATTCTGGTATCCAGCTCAGATAAATTACTGCTTATTCATTATCAGTTTGGAATAACAAATCTGGAACAAAAGGTTGATTCAGTCTGTGTGAAATGCAAGAGGTGGCCTGAATTACATCTGTTTACAAGCATTGCACCAAAGTTCACAGTTTAGGCAACTGATGTTCACACTGGTAGCAAGTTTCGGAGTACAGTTTCATGTGGATCATGATCTATGTTGTCCCCTGTATGCAGTGGACTGAATGGTATTCCACAGATATTATGAAGTTGTGTGACTTTTCTCATTGTCCTGATCATGCATGGTCCACAAAATACACCAGACATGGGCAGCTGCTTTTGTCAGTTGTCACTTTGATTACAGAACAGTTTTGCAATGTGGTAAAAGGTCCAACATGTGGATGCCAAGATCTGTGAGACAGATTTTAAGGAGAAACTAACTGACTGACTAGCTGTCATCGCCTCCAGGGGAAAATGATGGTGACAAAAGAAAAAGTCTGTTGTTGCAACTAGTGTGATAGGAAAGCACAAATTGAATAACGTAGTGAATCTGAAGTACTGTTATACCATAGTTGTTGTTTATCATCATTCTTTACTTATTACTATAATCTTATCTTTATTATCTTTCACTCCACTTCTTTTTTGCTCAGTCATTCAAACAATCCTTTATTTTTTTTTCCCGCAGGATTGTTTTTGCTTTTCATCATCATTTATTTATTACTATAACAATTATCTTTACTATATTACGCTCCACCTCTTTCCTGCTGTCATTCAAACAGTCCAATAATCCTTGGGGTTTTTTTCTGTTTGTTTGCTTTTTTTTCAGGAAATAAGGCGGCAGCACAGTTTGGCTCGACACAATGCTGTCACAGAACAGCTGAATGAAGAAGAGGCTAAGAACAACGCGATTGCTAAGCAGCACCGCAACGCCAAGCTGAACCGCTTGAACCATTTCCGCACTCTGGAAGACCAGGCCCAGGCCAAGAAGGATCTGAGAGTGGCCGTCAGCAATAAGCATCTGGCTCTCTACAGATCTCAGATCTTTCCCTGAGAAGTGTCTGATCACTGCGGGTACTGACTTTGCCCAGAACTAGATGCTTGGAAACAGACGCAAATCATCTTCTGCTGTGGGTCTTACAACACTCTAATCTCTACAGATTTACTCTACACACCCCTTCTCCCTTCAGCCTGAACCCTCCTCCAGTTCCATCCTCATTTTCACTCATTCTCCACTTAATCCCAGCCATCTAGGAGCCATTCGTTTCATTTCATGTGACTGTCTCTATTCATGTTATGGTTTCTGTTACACTGCAGTAGTTAGGATTCATTCATTCTGTTACCGTTTAAGCAGCAGTGATGTATAGGGAACTAGAAGTAATTCAGAATATTTTGTAAACCAGCATAACCAGAATAATCTGGTGATCACAAGGAAAGACAAGGAAAAATTGTTGACAAACATAACACACATGATTAGGCAAAAGTTATAAGGAATAACGAAAATGTTTATATACATATATCAGAATGAAACTTTGTGTATTTAATATGCACAGCAACCAACCACAATAAAATAACATGTATATGCACTTGCATCCCTTAGCATCAGAAGATTAATATGAGGATGAAATTTGAAATGCAGCGTGAACACTATTCAGAACAGAATGGTGACATTCATGTTTGTTTAAAACATACTGCTTCAACGACACTTTCCACTTTAGATCGGATTTGGCAGGTGTGCTCTACCTCTGTAGGCAAGATGAATCATATGTATGAGCACGCTGAGATGCTTCACAAGGGGTGTAGATTATGTCAATACCTGGTTAGTGCATCCTGAATTGCTCTTAAATGGGGGGATTTCATTGACTGGTAAAAATCCATTACCACAGATTCTGCAGCTGATGATTTGGATCTTATTGGCAAATGGCAGCATAAGGAACATACACAAACACCAACTTTCTGCCAGCTAAAGATCTATCATATGTTCTGTTGAAAATATGTATGGAATTGGGCAGCAGTAATTTTGTCCAGTGCTTCTGAAAATGCTTTAGTTGTCATCTGCAGCCTTTATTATTTCTTTGGAACATGCATCAGATTAAGTGTGCTACTGTGCCTTTCATTCTCATGGAATTTGCATTTATTTTGTCCTAACTGTTATTAGACAAAGCAGTTGCTTGTGGTATGATGACGCAATATACGTGAAAGAGGAAGAATTTTGTCTCTGTATTATTTTGACCAAGGCCTTTACGTAGTCTGCAAAAATGTCAAAAAAATGATGGTTTTCACTCTGTTTCTGACTCATGTTGATAAAAGCAGAAAACATCAAGGTTGCTGCAGTTTATATGCTAGTTTGAAAAATTTGCTATTACTGAATCAGCATGTTCTGAAAAAACAAATGGACAAATGAATGTATGAATTGTTATGATTAAAATCTTCCCAAGAAAAGACAAAAACAAATTTAATGTAGATAAGAAACAAAGATTGCAAACAGAAAAAAATCAAGAAACAATATTGCCTAGTGCGGAATAAACAGCTTATTAGTACCAATTTAAGAATGTATGACACTGTTTCTGGGAATAGTTATTCAGTCAAAATGTTGTTGTTGTCTCGTTTGTCATTTCTTCAGATGGATTCCCCCATGACTCGGATGGAGTCAAAATAAGTAGATGTATATTGACAATATCTGTTTAGACATAAGAAAGCTATGTATATGATGAACATGTCTCAAAATAAAGATTCTCTCAGTTTTCTATAAACACCACCCATCTGAGAACAGCAACATGTCTTGCAAACCAGACAAAATGGGAACGCATTGTCAGCCAGTCTTGCAAACTTGTTTTTTTAATAAAGTGTACATAAAGAGTGTAAGTAAAAGGTGGTTTTCCACATCCCCCATACACACTCCCACTTCTTTTTCCTTTTCTCTCCCCCTTTCTCTCTCTGTCTCTCTCTCATAAAAAAGATGCAGATGAAGGTGGCAGAATGTAGCACTTTTCCCTTGAACTCTTATGAAAACTGTGAAAATGCGAGTTCAACTGCGCAGATGGACAGTTGAATAGCTTTCAAATTCCTCACTCATTAATAAAGTATATGTGAAAAAAGTACAAGCAAAAATTGTTTCACTTTTGTGAAAAATCAATGGTGAGGAATGGTGTCTGAATGTGTTCAGATGCCGGATAATGTTTTGAGGTGTAATTTCCAACATACCTAAAGTAACCTGATGTGACCTCATGACCAAGTAGTTTGAGGGAATGGCAAAGTGCAAACACACTAATGGAGTTTGTGTTTAGAAGAAGGGCTAACTTTAAGTGTTCACCTCGCTGCATATCTGCTGCAGGTGTAGAACTGTTTTATACCCTCCGTGCGGCAGCAGTGGAGAGTACAGTCTCTTTTACTGTTGTAAATTGAAGAGAGCATTGTATAACTGCAGTAAGCAGTACTATTTTTGAGAATTCCTAGAATGGAAGTATTGGTGATCTGAATCTTGGTATGCAACATTCATGGACTTTGTAGGGGAGCTTATGTGCTACCTTGTGTGTATTCATTTTCTTTCTGGTGACAAATTAATATCAATGCATGACTTAATTAAAGTGTATGAAGTTTAGCTAATGCATTACTAATTTAAAGTGTATGAAATTAAGCTATTTGTATTCATCCATGACTAATAAAATTGTGTTTATGCAGTGCTGCCACATGAAATAAGGACACGTTTGTAACCAAAACAATAGTTCTTGCTGGGTGCATTTGTGAACTTTTAATTTATTTGAACTGGGCAATTGCTTTTTTCCATTTTCAACATCACAGGAAATTATTTAAACATACTCTGTAATTTGTGTGTGTGGTATTTTGCTCCTGTTTTTAACTGAGTGGGTCATAAGACAGATTTTTCCCCCTTACACCATCAACCTTTCTATTGCCTTCTTCATTTCTAACGAAAGAACATTTTTGGTCCGTGTAACCTACAACAACTGATGCATTGGATATTCAAACTAACTTTTTTTAGTAAAGTTTGGAGTTTGGCATTTTAATTTAGTTGGGCCTGTTTGCTTTCTATTATATTTGCTTCTTCTCTCTCTTTTTTTTCCCTGTGTATTTGTGCTGTAACATAGGTACGTATGAAAGGTAAACATTCCAAATGCTCATATTTCTCAAATATTTAAATTTGTTACTAATACAGTAGATGATGATTGTGCTTATATCAACAGTGCTGATATACAATCAATCTGACACACACCTCATAGTTTAATGCTTTGCAATGCTTAAATATTAATTTGCTTGCTTGAATTATTCCATATATATTTCTGAATTTGTAAAGGAAAGCTGAATTCGAACTCTCTCTGTCTCTGTCTCTCTCTCTTTTCTTTTCCATAGGCTACACATAAGAATTCACGTTTGAATTTTCATTCATATCATTTTTGTTCAAAAGCCATTTTCCATCTGATTGTTTTTCTCATTGCTAGCTAGTGAACTTAATTATTTACAATTATGTCAGTTATGATTGATCTCAGGGTTTGTATATAATGTTTTATGAATGTGTGTGTGCGTGTATGTGTGTGCATGTGCGTGTATGTTTGCGTGTGCGTGCGTGCGTGTGTGTGTGTGTGTGTGTGTGTGTGTGTGTGTGTGTGTGTGTGTGTGTGCGTGTGTGTGTGAGAGTGTGTGTGATGAGGAGGAAGGTGGTTCAGAGATCAGTCAACTGTTTCTATTATATAAATAATGAGAAACTGAAGTCCTGTGATATGTCTTTACGACAACCTTCATTTTTTTTTAAATTTTCAAGATCTCAGATGTTCCAGAAAAGATTACAAACTGTTTATTAATTGTCACTTGCTTAAATGAGAGGAGGAAATCTGACAAAAGTAAAATATTTATTCCTTGTACAATTTTCACAGCATTTTCAGTTATACTTGGCAAAGAGTAAATCATTAAAGTGATTGTCAGTAATTTGTGATGTGACTGATTCACAACAAAGTTGATTCACATAATAAATATACCATACCATAGTTATTACTTTTCTTTGTTCATTGCTCAAGTTGTTGACATTTTATGAAAATCTTGTTTGATTTCTTTTTGATTCATACTGATGATTATGAAATATATCATGTGAATTACATTGGTTACACCCCTGCAGACAACTGACAGATGAACAGTTATTCAAGATTTGATGTTGTATTGTGTTTAAAGAATCAGTTATCATATTGTATTCATGTTAGACTGTCCTTGAATAATTTCTTAAGATGATCCATGCTTCAATCATAAATCAGTGTATCAAAATTATTCATGGGCAACTTATTGTCCAAGATGGCTTTGTATGTAATATGTGGCATTAAACTGGAATCTGCTGTTTGTTAACTTTGTGCCTTGATGTCCAATCTACCCTGTGTAATGTAGAAGAAAATGTGACTTTGGCCTTATCATTTGCATGTTCATTAATATTCTTTCTATTTAATGAATCTATATTTAGTTTCTTGATTGTTACATGTCTTTGTCATTGACAGATATACGTACAAGTTAGGCATGCAAGCACACGCACGCACACACACACACACACACACACACACACACACACACACACACACACACACACACACTGAGCAAAAATTGTTAACTGAAAAAATGTAATGTTTTCTTTCATGGTTAGAATAAACCTGTTTTTTCGTTGTATAGTTATACTTTACTTTATTCAGCGAGGGGTAAATGATGGTTTTCTATTATGATTTGGTTACTGGAAAATGTACATAATTGATCAAACTTTTGAAAAAATTGTTCCATTTGGAAAAAATGCAAGTAACATGTGGTCATTTCCCTTCTTTATCAGGTTGTTGTTGTTTTTTTTTTTTTTTTCTCACCCATGTTTCATGCGTCACAATTGAATTGAATCTTTTTCTTGCTTGACCTGTGCCTTTGAATATGATTGTTTATGCATGTTAATGATAGGGAACACATTCATAAACGGTCTGTAATATGTATTGTGATGAACATAGTTCAGGAGTGATGTTCTCATATTTGCCTGTGATAACTTAAATGATGTGTATGTGTGTGTGTATGTGTGTGTGTGTGTGTGTGCGCGTGTATGTGAGTGTGTGTGTGTGTGCGTGCTTTTTTTTTTTTTTTTTTTTGTTAGTCTTTGAGGATCCTAATGATCTGTCTCTTCTCTGTTACATCATGTTCTTACTGCTTTCACATGAATAGCGATCTATCTTTGATGTTGTTACTAGTGTGAGGAAAACGTGTATTATTAATCTAAAATAATGTCTTTTTGCTTGTCTTGCATAGATTTGTTATGTTTGCTTTTTAAAGAATTCATTTGCATATTTGTTAGCATATGTTCTGCAAATGTAAGACATTTGTATGGATATATTGGTGTGCTTTTCAATTGAGACAATGGAAAAAAGTACAGCAAAGTGCAGAGAGAGAAGCAGGCATTACACATAGTTGGGGAACATTATGTCCGGACGCTACAATGTGTTTGTTACTTTCAGCAAATATAAACTCAAAAGACACTGATCTTCAGTAATGAATTGACCAGAGAATATTAGCTTGCCTTTTTCTTCTTCTTTTGCCTCGTTATATGAAGCTGAATGACCCCAAAGTTACAAAACAGCTTGTACACCATCTTCAATGCGTATGTAGAGTATGTAAACTGCAACAGATGTGCACTTCATCACACAACATATATAAGTTGCATTCTCTGATGCCATAGTTAAATTCATCCAACGTGGCCATGTGATGTGTATAAAAAGTCATTAAAGACCAGAACTACTGCACAGCAGATGTTCACTTGTTACAGTCTTTGATATGGCCAAGTAAAAGTTTCGAAGTGTTCTACAGGGTCATGTCATTGTCACCTGATTTTTGATATAGCTGTTTATTACATGTAGTGCCAATGTACAGTTTTATCCAATCTTTAGTATGCTTATGATATTTATTTAGGCATAGTACAATTTGAATCAGGTATGCTTTGTTGTATTTTCTTATAACCGTAAAGCATTAATGGTTTTGGTCATTTACCACATATGTCTTTAAATATACTCCCAGATGCAGATGCAAAATCCAAACATGCACATGCAAATGTTCACACACACACACACACACACACACACACACACACACACACACACAGTGCAAACATGATTTCACATACACACACACAAAATATATACACTGAATAAGTGCATGCTATTATGGACTATGTTATGAGCTATCAACTGTTTCTCAGTTCACATTTATCATTTAGTTTGTTTTCTGTCCTTAAGTGTGGATAGCTTGTTTTGACTAGTAGACTGGTAACTGCTGTAGAAAGGAATTCAGTATCATTCATTGCTTGTTGGTGTTCCCAATAACCTGTGACAATAATGGCGCGTTCCTAGAGTGTACCTGCATGAAATATTTCCAATGTGATGGTTATTTCTGTCTGTTTTTTTTTTTTAGATCTCTTTGTTGTTCTGCTGGATAGAATAATAAACATAATAACAGAACTGAATCAAAGCTGTTCTGAAAAGAGAGAGGGACGGGGAGAGGGAGAGAGAGAGAGAGCGGGGACAAAAAGAGGGACAAGCGTGTACTTACACTGAGACATGTAGTTGGTGTCACATCTCACACACACACATGTACGCATACATGCAAGCACAAGGAAGACCACTGTTGTTGCCATGGGATCAGGTACCTTACTGCAGTCTGCACAACTGACTTGTGCTTATTATATGAAGCAGTGGCACCAATACCACCAGGTCCAGTTGAGAAGGGAACAAAATCCACCCCAAACATCAGCCTCCATGGTGCAGTGGTAAGCATATGAATTCCCAGCTGGGAGGTCATGGATTTGATTCTCATCAGAGCTGTTTATTTGTGGGATTTTTCTGCCATGATTGGCTCCTATACATGGTTGAATTTTGTATGGGTTCCACTGGGAAGACTGGAACCTACACAGTCAAGTTTCATCCACCAAATGGATGCACTTCTGACAGCGTTGCTCAAATTTTATGACCAACACTGCAGGTATTTGTATCTCCTGGGGCTGGTTGATGCAGTCTCAGACCAAACTGGAACTCCTTACATCATATTCATCCACATTGATCAGCATGGAGAAAAAAAAAAAGTCTCAAATTATCTAGCCTTTCATACGCTGCTCTCACGGTGACCTCAGTCTGGATTTCCTCTCGGCATCCACGTGGTTGGTGAGTTTGTGTCATGGTCACCAGCATCAGCAAGTCCATGGGGACCGTCATGCCCCCCGCAGGGGTACTCTGACTCACACTGACGCTGTGTCTAAGCAGTTATTGTCATCAGTGGGAGGCTTTGTTGGTGGTGGTCTGCATATGTTTGATCAGTAAAGGACTAGCCGGTTGTGGCAGTGGATGGAGAGCAGAGATGAGTGGCATGGGGGTTAAACTGAAGTGGCACAGAAGATGAGGCAGAAAAAGAAAAAAAAAAATGCCATGGGGGTTAAACTGAAGTGGCACAGAAGATGAGGCAGAAAAAGAAAAGAAAAAAGAAAAAAAACATCCACCCTAAACAATACTTGACAGTGTACCAGAGACTTTTTGCCCACTTATGAGATGAGCACGTGATCAAGTTAGTCACATTGTCACTACAATGGGTGGGTTCTCTGAAAGTGCCATCAAAACTAAAGACTGGGAAAGAGAAAGGGCTGAAGACTGAGTCATTCAAACCTTCAGTTTCCTTGTAAAATGAGTATCCTGTGGAGAGAAACACCTTATGTCCAATCGCAGCAAAGTGTTTAGCAGACACTTTGAAATTCATAGGTATCTGTCTCTTGACTTCACTTCTGGAAGATTTTGACCGATCTATAAAGCTTGGTGAGAAGAGTGAGAGAGAGACTGAGAGAGAGAGAGAGAGAGAGAGGGGGGGGGGGGGGGGGGGAGATAGAATATTCAACAGCAGCAAGAACAGCAGACTTGACTGATGAAATGACAGAATAAAGTGCCAGGCACACAACAATATGACTGAGAAAAGCCTAAGGCAGACAACAAATAATGGGAAGACAACATCGGCAGAGAATAACATGAAAAATAAAAATATTGGACAATAACAAAACAGAATACAGTATAAGACAAACAGCATAATGGAACAAAGTACAAGAGGCAAACAAGATGACAGAACAAAGTACAAGGCAGACAACAGCATGATGGAATAAATGCCAAGATGGACAACATAATAGAATGATGTACAGGGTGGACAACATAGTGGAATAAAGTAAAGGATAGAAATTAACATAATGGAATACAGTACAAGGCAGACAACAACAATGGAATAAAGTACAAGGCAGACATGGTTCTGAAACAAAACAAACACAACAAAACAAATTTCCATTTCTGTCAGTGATGGATTTCATATAATAATAATAATGATAATGATATAAAATTCAGCTGGATGAGAACTAGGCCGTGAGGCCTTTAGCTGATCTTTTGATCAGACACTAAAACTGTTTAACTAAAAAGCTATCCTAAACAATCTTTTGATCGTTCATCCTGATTCTATTACTTGCGACTTGTGACTTCTGGCAGTAATTGCTTATGTGGTCTAAGTGCGTGGCTAAGATTGCAGGAGTGCATTTGTTCCTTGAAGGTGCTGACTAGACGGTTCTTGAAGCTGTTCTGAGTTTCTGCATTCACAATCTTGGTGTCGAGGGAGTTCCACGTGTCAGCTACCCTGTTGACGAAAAAGTTTTGTCTGATGTTGAGTTTACAGTAGGGTTTCATTAGTTTTAAATTGTGACTTCTAGTTGGTCCTTAGGTGTTGAGTATGAAGGGGGAGGCACAATTGTAGAGTCCATGTGTATATCTATATACCTCTACTAAGTCTCCTCTGATTCTCCTGTAACTCATACTGGGTAATTTCATAGCCTTCAGTCTGTCCTCATACTCAAGATGATGACCCAAACCAGGGATACACTTGGTGGTTCTACCGAGCACTCCTTCAATTAACTTTTTGTCTTTTTCTAGATGCGGGCTCGAACAGTTTGCACATTCCAGATGTGGTCTAACTAGAGACTAAGGGTCCAGGAAAACATAGGATCTACAGTTCAAATCCCAGGATTATTGGCCTTATTTACTTGCATTTCAACATGTTTAGAAAATTGCAGACGTGAATCTATCAGTACCTCTTTCTGCATCTGCTTCAGCCAGTGGAACTCTTTCCTTATTGCCATGAGTTTTCATTGTATACTGATGATGATCATTGTCATTGCCCATGTGAAGAACACTGCATTTAGTTGCATTGAATTTTCATTGCCACCTGTCGGCCCATTCAAATAACTTATCAAGATCTTCTTGAGTTTACTGTGATCCCAAGCAGGTCCAAAGATCTAGTATCATCAACATACATACTGCACAGGTTATTCACCACATCTGGCAAGTCGTTCACATGCAAAACGAAGAGGACATTTTTCACGCTATTTCTTCTCCTCCCCTGTTTTAAACAAAATTGGGGGGGGGGGGGGGGGGGGGGGGGGGGGGGGGGGGGGGGGGGGGTTGGTGACGAAAAATCGATATATATAGCGTTTTGGGTCACCTATGGACTCGTATTGTTTAAAAATGCTCAAACAGCCAATAGAACTCAACTGTGATCCCGTCGTCCGACTTTTGTGAACGATAGTGCCATTGAATTCATTTTCATATACTACTTGGCGTGTGGAACACCTAGCACGTACTAGGATAGGCGTCTAATTGTGTCTGTCTGTAATGAGCATAAACAAGAAAACATTTTAGGTTTAGTTGCTATGGCTCTGTAAACAAAGATGGCGTCTTCTTTCACTTCCTCCACAACATTTAGAGGCTTCTCAAAGAAGTCGTTGGGTGACTCTTAACTCTCTCTCTCTCTCTCTCTCTCTCTCTCTCACACACACACACACACATGCTTCAGTTTCTCAAAGAAAACGCACTCTCGTCTTGAGAAAAAGTTATTGCGAGCTTTGACCTTCTCTGCTTGCCAGGTAACTCTTGCTGAACACAAGCGGAGTAGATCACCTCCCTTGCGGATTTCCGAACATTGTGTAGCCTATTCCATTTCCGGTTTTTGGTTGTGATTGCCAAATTATAAACACATGTGAGAGAAGATTGATGTTTTCTTCAACTTAGGGGAAATGTTTAGACTCGACGTCATGTTCATGATAATTGACATAGATATATTGTATAAACGATAGTGCTTTGTTTTTCTTCTTTACCTGAAATACAACTAATGTTGAAAACAAGTACTGATGATTGATTAACTCAATCCAATCACTGAGTGATTCAGTTCAATTGATTATCTTTAGTATCGAGTTTGAGTGAGTTCTTAGTAACCGTTTCTTTCCAAAGATATTTCCCAAGAAATTACAGAATGTGAGTTGTATCTGTGGGCACCACATTGTAGATCATGAGTATGATACGCGATTTTCATAACAAGTGATCAAAGACTTTAGATCTGCTCTACCTAGTTTTACACAGCACTTACGAGTTGAACGAGGATGGTGAGATGTCGATGACACATCCACTGTAAAAAAAAGTTGCGTTTTACGTCCTCATAGCTAAAGCTTTTAGGGACATGTCTTTCATTCACGGTAGTCTTTACATCCACTGTTTATAGATGGAATTTGTTTAGGTTTCTCATGCGTGTGACTATGAGAGATTGAAATGACTGTGACATAAACGTCGGTGAATATGGACACACACACTGTGAAACAGAGAGTTACACACGCACGCACGCATGCACGCGCGCGCGCGCGCGCGCACACACACACACACAGATTGAAACTAAGAATGCATACAAACCCAGTCTCCTGAGAACAATGCTCACATGATGATGAAAGAAGATGAAAATGATTTTTTTTTTCCCTTTTTTCTTTTCTCCCTGTATCATCTTCGTCTACAAGAAAACCTTTGCATAAAAAATGAGCATCAGTTGATTGCAGAAAATGTTATGATTTCTGAAAATGTGAAGAGAACATGCAAGCAACATACCATTTGATGGACAGAAGCCCCCCCCCCCCCCCCCCCCCCCAGCTTTTTCACCCTTCTTTCTTTCCTTTTTCCCCACATCTTTTTGTTTGTTTGTTTAATCATTATTCTTTTTTTCTTCAACAGGGAGGGGTGTTAAAAGGCATTTTAGCATCAGTAATTTTCTACATGTCCATCTGATTGAAATAAAACTTGATATCATGTGTACATGCACCAACATAATAAATAATATTAGTGATTAGTGAATGCACACATACACACAAATATATACGCATGCAGACACACAAGCATGTGAAAGAAAGGCTTACTATTTATTATTTCAGCTAATTATACCCACATTTATCCATGTAACTAGTGTAAGAGAAGATTAATCTGTTTATGGGAAGAAGCCTTCTGAATCATTCATTGAGCTTCAGTGGGTAAATCTGGACATAACCATTTAACCTGGTGTTTCAGATCATGCTTGTAGTGATGAATGCAGGTGTTGGAGCTGCTGTTATATTATATGCACACAAAATATAAGCACACACACACACATGGACACCATCACCACCACAAGTACTTATAAGATCCTTTTTTTTTTTTTTTCAGAAGTGTAATGATTGACAGCTGACCCTAAATACTCCAGAGCAGTACAGATGGCGGAGAGCAAGGGAAATGACTGTGATGAACGACTACGAGTGATACAGGCAGAGCTCATTCAAGTCAAGCAGAAAGTGCCTGAGATTCCTGATACTAGATTGATTGCTGCTGTTGTTGACTTGGTGAAAGTCGAGATCAAGTAAGACAAGGAGATTGATGTAACTTGTTCTTTAGTTAAACATTATTTTTTTTCGTACATGTTCTGTTACTGAGTGTACGTGTGTGTGTGCATCTCTGTAACTCAGACTTGCCTGCTCATATACTTTTGGAGCATTTCACTGAACATTTTATAAAGAACACAACAGTACGCTTGTGACCACTGCAAACAACAAGGATCAACAATTTGTTTTTAATGGTGCATTTTGTACACTACATTAGACAACACATATGATTGTGTAGGTTATGAATTTATGGCACCAGTTATTGTTTGTGACATGAGGACTGCACATGTATATATTCATCCTCATGGAGTATTGGCTGCATGTCTTGACAGTCAGAGCCATTTTCATTTTCATTAATTCAATTTTTTTTGGATAATTTTATGTTCCATAGTGTGAATGAGCAAGCACATCAAATGATGATCCATCAGGCAGCAAAAGTTCCTTAAGACAACAGGTCTCTCTGGAAAAAAATACAAGAGTCAGCCAGGGATTTGTGATTCATCTGATGGCAGATCATTAACATACTATATTTCTGATGCTCAGATTTTTTCTTTGTCCGTTCTGGCAAGTTTGATACTGATAAGCACTGCTGAAATGAGGCCCATAAAGACTTACAGGAACAAAGCAAGCTAATGCAATGTGTCAAGGAAAGTACTTGATTTCAAACATTATTTGATACTGATTTGACAAGTAAACTTAACAGTAATGATTCAAACAAGTTAATGTAACTTCATGAAATCTGATTAAACTGATGAAATAGTACTAACCATTTATTAACAGCGGGTTCAGCTGATAGTGAAATTATTATTTTTTTTCCCCTTGAAATACACCAATTCATGAGAAAAAGTTCTCCAGGCACAAATTAGGGGCAGGCAGGACTGCTAATTGTTGGATGTCAGTCACAAAGTTGGAACTGTCATGGAACTCAAAGTGGTTCAGTAGTTGTTTGTGGCCAAGAAATTTTTTTTTTTGTACTGACTGAGATTTCATTTTGGAAGTTGATGCCGTACAGGGATTGAAGTCTTAACAAAAAATACCTTCAAATGTTATAAGTGGTATAAGTTATACTCAAAGTAGGAAAGCTGCTTATGATTTGTCGGTTGATAATGGTTGTTTTCATCATTTTCTTAAAAGAGAGTTTAAGTTTAAATCGTGTTTTTTTTTTTGTGTGTGTGTGAATGAAATGTTTCATGTTAGTTTTTGTTGTTGTTGTTACTGTTGAATTATTTGACACAACAGAATTACAGATTGACCAGCCTCTGCTAAGCTCCATTTCCGCATATAAGTGAATCTAAAAGGTCTGGATGCAAGAGAAAGTTTGGGGACTGACAAGATCTGAATGAACATGTGTTGTAGTTCATTTCATTCTGGTATGTGTGGGGTGTGTGTGGACTGGGAGGAGATAGGGATGAGTGAAGTCCAGGAAGTAGAAATCTGCCCAGTAATTACTGCTTTGAAATTGTTTTTTGTTCTGTAATACACTTTCTTGTTCCATAAACTGTGTTATTTACCTATAGCAAATAGTTTAACACGAGAACAATTGTACGATCAATATAGATCTGTCTGCCTATATTCACTTATATTCACTGAGAAATTTTCACTCTGTATTTTTTTTTTTTGTATTCGCTTGAAACATATTCCTTTACTGCACAAACATGTATGTGTACAACACACACACATACATGTATGCGTGCGCGCACACACACTACACACACACAGACACACACACACACACACACACACACACACACACACACACACACACACACACACACACACACACACACACACACACACCTAGACAGACACATGCACATCGATCTAGACAGACACATGCACAAGTTTTCTCTTTTTCTTTCTTTGTCTCTGTCTCTGTCACTGTCTCTCTCTCTCTCTCTCTCTCTCTCTCTCTCTCTCTCTCTCTCTCTCTCTCTCTCTCTCTCACACACACACACACACACTCACACACATGTATACTCACTCCTGTGTTCAAAGTTTTAATGAGCCTTCCAATTGTCCTCTGCTGCTTACCAGAATATAACCAGCTGAATCACTACTTTTTACTTGATATCTAAACCATTGCTGCTGTTTTTTTGTTTTGTTTTTGTTTACAGAAAAACTGAGCACAAACAGATCAGCATCACCTGCCTCTCCCTCCCCGGTATCCCCAGGAGCCCTGGTGGTGGAACTCAACAGCAAAACGCTGGCACATAAGCTGCTCATGGGACTGAGCTCTGTTTGTGAGACAGAGACCAAGAAGATCGTCGGTCAGCGCCAGGTACTGGAAGCCATTGCTTATATAACTTTTTGATGTTTTGACTTTCTCTTTTGGCCATGTCCCTTCTCACTGTATGAACTGGGTCGAAAAAAAAAAAAATGTAAAAATTTCCATAATGGAAAATGCTCATGCATGTTAAATGCAATAAACAGTGCATTGCCCGGCTTAGGAATGCACATTCATAGTCACATGGATGCACAGCAGAACAAGTTCATTTCACCTCTGTTCTGATGGATGGAAAAGGGATGCATGATAAGGGAGATGAGTGATGATATTGATATGAAATGAAAACCATTTCATCTTTGTCCCCTTTCTTCATCTCTTCTTCTCCCATTCTCACTCTCTTGACTTTATTTGTACATTTAGTGTTGTTATGTTTATATTTTGTCTTTCCCTCTTTGCTTCTTTTGTTATTTATTTTCTTTGCTGAGAGGGCTGGATATAACAGTATAGATTGTTATACAAATACATTCTGGAAATAAGATTTGTTGTATGTCTGTGACAGTCTTTCTCTGTCTCTCTTTCTCTTTCTCTCTCTCTCTCTCTCTCTTTCTTTTGATCCATCTTACAGTCTGCTCTCTCTTTCTCTCTGTCTCTCACTCTCTCTCTTTCTTTTGATCCATCTTACAGTCTGCCAGTCTCTCTGTCTGTGTCTGTCCATCTGTCTCTGTTTATTACATACTTATGCACACACATACATGCACACACACACAGAAGGACACACAAACACACACACACACACACACACACACACACACACACACACACACACACACACACACACACATGTGCCATCTTTTTAAGCCCATTTCTCACTCACCTCTCTCTCTCTTTTCCTTCCTCTTTGTCTCTGTTTTTTGCTTTCCCTCAGTTCTCTCTTTCTGTCTCTTCTTTCAATAAGTTTGTCTTACCTTTCTCTTTTCTGTGTCCCTTATTTCTTGTTCTCTCCCACTATCTCACTTAACAGTCTTTAGCATAACAGTCCACATCCTTAGTTTTCTTTTTTTCAAAAACTAAGGCACTTTTTTTTTTTTTTATAAGAATATAAATCCCCAAGAGAGAAACAGCCTCAATCCCTATAACTATTAGTGCCAGCTTATTAGAGTCAGCTCAGAGAGGGGGGGGGGGGGGGGGGGGGGGGGGGGAGAGAGAGAC
The DNA here is from genome assembly GCA_016801955.1 of Conus betulinus. NCBI lineage: Eukaryota > Metazoa > Mollusca > Gastropoda > Neogastropoda > Conidae > Conus > Conus betulinus. The sequence continues at coordinate 357,078 of JADBJO010001238.1, read as the reverse complement.
ATGTAAAGCTGAACTTCTTGTCTAAGCTACCATTACAATCAAAGTAGGCACTACTGCCAGGCATTCCACAGGAGTGCAGCACAGCAGAATCACAGCTTGGCCTTCTAGCTCATACTCGGGCACCTGAGGAGAGTGCAGTTTATGTGAAACAAAAGTGCAGTGGGAAATTTAAACACAACAAAAGCTGTTACTATCAACAAATTCTCAGCATGTTCAACATCGTAAACAAGCGGCACTATAGTATAACAGAAAAAAATATCTATCCGTGTATGTTTTATATTCAACATCGTAAACACTCAGCACTATAACAGAAAAAAAATTTATCCATGTATGTTTTATGCAACAGTTTAAAGCTTAAGTAGATGCATCTATCTTGTATAAAAGAAACTAAAACTTAAGAATTGCATCAGAGAATCACCTCTCAGTATGTTTGAGTAGATGAAAAAAAAAGTCAACTCAGTCAAGACCTGACCAAGTCAACAAAAAAGTTTCCTATGAGAGGTAGATCTGGCAAATGAAAAACACTGATGTATTCTGTGAACATGCAATGTTAAGAAAAAGGGTAATTTCGGCACAACTAGTGTCCCTTTTCTTATTTAAGGAGCTGTTCATCTTTGAGGGTTTTTTGTCAGTCTGTTTTTTTTTTTGTCAGCAGCCAGAAAATACAGTCAAATGACCAAAAGCAAATGAGCTTTGGGTTTTAATGAAGTTGAAAACCCCCCCCCCCCTTTTTTTTTTTTTTCTTTTTTGATGATTTTGTGGACTGACAGACAGACATCAATGAAAACCGACCAGAAACATTATTCTGCTATTCAGACACCTGCATGGTAAAAAGGGAGTGGAATACACGAGCTACCATCATCTATTTACAGAAATTCTCTTTGAATAATGTAACATGCAAATATCATACTTTTACATGAAAGTTAGAACATTAATGCCATAGAACAAATCATGAAATTTAAATGTAAGTTTTTTTTTTTTGTGTTATCTTCAGGTAGTGCACATGATCAGTTTCATCAAAACGTTCATGGATGAGAATCCACTGTCTGTATGCAGTGAGGAAATTGCCTTCGTCAAAAAAGAGCTCATCACACCAGAAGATGAGGTCAAGTTAAAGCAGAAGACCTCTCAGATCGTGCTAAAATTGCGTCAGCAGAAATACTTCATGAATGTCATCATTTCTGTGCCTGACACATATCCCTTGCAGCAGATTGGGTAAAGTTGACACGCACTTTTGTTGTTGTTGTTGCTGTTGTTTTTGTTGCTGTTCCATCTTCTGTAACACCTCAGTGGCACTGCACCTATGCTGTTCGTTTCACCCCCTGTCCACAGCGGTAGCCCGGCTGGCCTACCACAGCCCCGGCACGAGCGATCCACAGGGAGCAGTCAGTGTCGAGTCGTGATGATGAGGCAACCCACCAGAGGAGACCCTGCACTGCTGCTGAGTCACTTTGGTGGTGTTCAGTTGTGCCTGTTCTGATCCAGCATACACAGGACACCACCTACTAAGCCCCCTGCTGATGACAATTATTGCTTAGTTGTGGAGCCTCCCCGATTGAACTCTCCCTCTGGAGGGCGTCCATCCAACAACAGCCCCAATGAATATGCGAGACCGATGACCCCAAAGGAATTAAACCAAGGTCATAGATGTGGAGAGGACATGGAAACTGAGGTCACCATGAGAGCAGGCCATGAAGGGCCACAGAATTTGAGGCTTTTTTTTTTTGATGCTGATCGATAAGAATGAGGATGATTAAGAGAATGCTACGGATTTCCATTCTGGTCTGAGACTGCATGACAGGGTTGTACTCCTATGCTTACTTTTATATTATATCCTGGCGTCAACCAGGCCCATGAGATACCGACACCTGCAGTGGTAGTCAGGAAATTTGATCAACACTCTCCGAGATGCATCCATTAAGTGGATGAAACTCGACTGTGTGGTCCTAGTCTTCCCAGTTGAGCCCATAGTAAACAACTCTGGGTAGGAGCCGGTAGGGGCAGAAAAATCCCACATGGCATTGATGGAATGGAACCCACGACCTCCCAGCCGGGAGTCCGCAGCACTAACCACTTTGCCATGGTGGCTGGTCAAGTTGACATGCACTTTGTTTTTGTGTGGGTTTTGTTGTTTCTGTTTGCTGATGATCATGCCTTGGAGTCACAGATATAGTGCGAACCTCCCAGGGAAGACATAAAAAAGGACACTCTCCTTTGCAAGACTTGTTTTTCTGTTGGGCTTCCACAACAGATGATTGTCCGGGGCTGTTGGAACATGCCCTCTGAAACCCTTTATGATATTAGTGAATTTTACAGTTCCTCAGAAGGAACCCTGCCTTTCTGGAATGTGTTTTTGTCTTTAACTCTATCATATTTGCTCCCAGTGAATACTCCTCTCCAAAGACCTCATGAATTATTGTTTAGGATTTCCAGAGGTTGATGCAGAAGGGTTCCACTGCAGCAGAAACATGTCACAATACAGCACAAAAGAATTGAATGTGTAATTACTGTAATTGGTGCATACCTAGTTTTTTTGTTTCAGTTTTAGTTAGAATATGTCAGTCCATTAGCAAGCTGCCTTTGAATGAAAACAGAGTTTAACTGAACATATATGAAATCAAGGTGGCATCAAAAATACCATGAAAAAAGAGCTGCAGTGTAAAGCTGTGAGCAAGAATTGTACAATGTGAAACTGCAAACAACCATTGGAAGTTGTGATACTATTATAATTTTAGAGACAAAAAAGTAACAGTCTATAATCAGCATCGAAATGAGGTCACACACATCCAATAGTGCACATAGATGACTACTGTCAAGTGGACTGGCTGGAGCTTAAATGCCCTGAGCAGCGATGTTTGCCGTCTGCTTTGGGGGTCAGGTCAGAGCTGACCTCTTTATTGCTCCATTTTGGAATATTTCACTGAATTTTTTTTTTGAAGTGACTTCTCAATATTTGCATTATGTTGTAAGGTAATAATAGGATCTTTGCTGATGGCAGCTAAGCAGCACAGGTTTCTCTTGCAGTGTGTGAATGTGAGCTGGTGGTTTTTGATCCAAATGGTTGTGCGTTCTTCGTATCAGAACTAAAGCTATGTCACATGTTTTGTCTACTTATTTGCAGATGATCTATCTTGAAAATAAAAAAGAACTGTTCTTTTTCAGCAGTTAAGTGAATGTATTTCTAGACATTTAAAAGTATGTGCCATGTAACTTACAATAACTTGCTTCTTCAAAAGTTTACTGAATAAGTTACTAAGCATAAAAAAAAAATTCCCTTAACTTGCAGTAACTTTTGTTGATTCTTAGAAATGGCTGTCCCCATGTTGACACTAGGGTCTCTTTCAGCATTGTTTGTATAGTCCCCCCCCCCCCCCCCCTCCCTTTTTTTTTACCATTATTGTTGCCCATTTTATTTCAGTCCTTGTGATCCATTTGCTGTCTTTGTTTCTAAAAAGTCTTTTCTTTGTTTTTCTCTGTTTCTAAACTGTTGCATGCCAACATTTCTGTTGTCATCAGATATTTTGATTTTGGGGAGCGCGGAACATTGTTTCAAAGAGGTGCTTGCTGTTTGTTGTCATGGTCTTTTCTGTGCACTTTTTGTGTATATTAATATTCTTAATTTAGTTGTCACTACTTCTTTTTACTGAAGGTGAAATGGCTGACTCTCTCGTCGCAGCTTAAGGGTTGTCATAAGAATGTTGACAGCACAGTTTTTATCTTATGAATTGGTGTAGATGATTGTTAATGCATGTGTGTGTGTGTGTGTGTGTGTGTGTGTGTGTGTGTGTGTGTGTGTGTGTGTGTGTGTATGTGTGTGTGTGTGTGGTGTAATTTTACATGTTTTTTTTTTTGTTTTTGGGTGTGGTAACAGTCTGAAGTGGACCTTGTCACCTATGTCATTGACTGGACCAAAACGGAAACTTTCAAATGGCCCACCTGTTGCGAAATGAGGGTAATCAAAGGGCAGTATAGAGTAAGTAAGTTAAGGACATTTGGAAAAGTAGCCGGGGATCCTAGGTTAAGTACTGAGAACCACTGGTGAAGGGAATGGGAGAATAGCAAATGTTTTTGTTCTGATGGTTCACAGGGTGGAGGTGTCTGAGCACAATTTACCCAACTTCTTGAAGGTCAACTTCCAGGCTCAGGCCATTGAAATCGCCAGGCAGTGTGTACAGCCTCCGCTGAAGAAGAAAAACCAAGTGAGATCATCGATGTCATCCTTTGAGTTTCCTGTTTCAGTTTACACTGTGTGTGTGTGTATGCGTGTGTGCATATGTGCATGCATGTGTGTGTGTGTGTGTTTTGTGTGTGTGTGTGTGTGTGTGTGTGTGTGTTGTGTGTGTGTGTGTGTGTGTGTGTGTGCACCAAGTGGCTTTTGCTCTGTTCTGTCTGTCTGTGGCACTGTTTATCATCTTCTGGTTGATGTGTGGTGCACAAATGTTTTGTTGTTTTTCTTAGTGGTATTGTTGTTGGTACATGTGCATGTGTAGTGATGTTGCTAATTGTTGTTGTTCTGTGTGCATGCATTGTGATGTTTCATCTTGTTGTTTTAGATGGTGTGCATGTGTTCTTAATATTTCATCTTATTTTTTTAGACGGATATGCATGTGTGTTGTATTCAGTGTTTTGCAGAAATATCAACGGTGTCCGATTTGAAAGTTGAAAGATAAAACAGTTGGAATGAAAGTAACAACAGCTTAATGCTGTTGATGTGAGTGCATGTGTTGTTGTTGTTGCTGATTACTGCAGTTGTGTGTGCATGCGTTGTTGTTGATGTTTCATCTTGTTATTTTAGCTGGATGTGCATGTGTGTTATTGATGTTGGTTATTGCTGTTGTTGTTGATGTGCGTTCATGTGTTGTTGATGTTGCTTCTAGTGGTGATTGTTGGTGGGGGTGCATGTGTTTGTTAATATCTTCATGTTGTTCTAGATGTCTGTGCATGCATTGTTAGTATTGCAAATTCTTGTCATTGTTGATGTGAATACACACATTATTATGTTGCTTATAGTTATTGTTGATGTAAGTGGACGCATTGTTGATACTGCTTATTGTTGTTGATGTGTGTGTGTACATCTGTTGGTGTTATTTTTGTTCTTAAGATTGTATGCACTCATTGACATTGCTTCTTGTTTTTGTTGATGTGAATGCATGCATTGTTGATATTGCTTCTTCTTGTTGTCATTTGCATGGTCACGTTGTTTATATGGCATATTGTTGGTGGTAGTGTGTGTGCATGTGGGCACCTTTGCATGCCATGTCGTTTAAGACATTACCTGAAACTGTGAATGCTGATGATACAAGCATATTTTTAAATGATTTGTGAAATATCACATAAATATCTGGAAAGTAAAAACCATTAATTGTCACATTGTGATTGCAAAACATGCTTTTTTGTGATCTTGTCTGTGGTACTTGTGACTTTGGATGTTATGACTCATACCTTCTTTCTCCCACTGTTTCAGGGACCCCCCTTTTGCACCTAAGCCATCTATACAGCCTGTTTGTGAGTATCTCATAAAGGAGTGCCTCAAGCGTTACCCGCTGGAGTCCTGTCCTCTGTGTAAGAAATGCATCTTGCCTCCTGAACCTTCAGTGAGTTGACCTGCATTCTTTTTGACCATTGCAAGCAAATGAACATAATTATGTTCAGACTGGATTGTTTTTCTTTTTGACATGTTCAGGATAAATTTTTTTATTCCTTGTTGCATAAATGATGATCCTCAAAAAAAAAAAAAAAAAAAAAGAGAAGTTCAGTGTTTTGTATTATCAGTTTAAAATAGTTTTGTTTGAAGATTTTCTGCAAAACTTATACAGGATTCAGCATTTTGCAGAAATATCAAAGGTGTCCAGTTTGAAAGTTGGAAGGTTAACAGTTGGAATGAAAGTAAATGTATTGTCATGTAGTATATTCATTTGGATTGTTGTTCATAGAAGCTTGAATGACATGATTTGTGTCTTAATTTTGTTTCTTTCAAAAGTGTCAGTGAGGTCTTGCATTAAAGTATGAAAGAGAGCCAAAGAAAGTTTTTTAGACAAAGAGACAGGTACAGATTGATAGATTGACAGAATGAGATGGAAAGGGTTGGAAAGCTTTAGGGGTAGAGGCAAGAAGTTTTGCTTCACCCATTTTTGGCACAGCTGGTCAAACGAAGTCAACTTTATGGCCTGGGTTGGGCTGCTTTGAAAAGAACTCACAAAAACCAGTGCACACAGTAAGAACATCAAAGCAAACTTACATGCAGGACTTCACAAAACTTTGTAATCATGTTGGGGAGAGATTGTAGCATATTTTGATCGAAATTAATGGTAATGAAATGAACATAGAATTTAAGATAATTGTATTATTCTTTGACAGTATCTTTATGGTGGAAAGGCTTCTCTTGTTCTTTATCAAAAGCAAGCCATGCTTCAGCTATACGTGCACTACCAAATGCAGTCAAAAGATCGGCATTTGACTGCAGTCTGACTTTCCTTGACACTTTCAAATTCTAAAGCAATGGCAACACATGTTCAGCATTTTGTGCAAGGGAATTGTGCAAGGGAGGCAGACATGAAAACATGGTCCTGACTGAAATTGGATTAGGCAAAGGATTCAGACCTCACTGAGCTCACTGACTATTGTGAGTTACCTTGTAATCAGCTGTTGCACTTGTCAACTTGTTAGGAGTGAGGCAGCTCGTAAGTCATGCAGGATGATTTGGGGAGAAACCAGTTTTACACATATACATGCATGCACAACATCAGCAGGCAGGCATTCATACACACACATAGTTGTATGTGCATGTGCATGCACACACTCATACACACATGCATGCGCGCGCTCACACACACACACACACACGCACATACACACACACATACACACACAAACACACACACACACACACACACACACACACACACACACACACACACACACACACACACACACACACACACACACACACACACACACACACACACACACACACACACACACATATTCTTACATACATGCATACACATACACTTGCTTACTCTGTCACTCTCTCTATTTCTCTCTCTCTCTCTCTCTCTCTCTCTCTCTACATGCCCACCCACATATAGACAGACAGACAGACAGACAGACAGACAGACACACACACACACACACACACACACCACACACACACACACACACACACACACACACACACACTCCAACTCTTAGATACAGAAAGATAAATGAGACAGATTTTTATGTTACCAGCATGTTTCATTTTCAGGACCTTCAAAGGCAGGACAGCATAGAGCGTGTGTACTGTGGCCATCTTTTTCACTTCAGATGTTTAGACAAATATATGAAAACACCTCCATTTGCAGGTAAGTGAGAGACTGAGACAGAGAACGGATAGTTGAGGTAGGGAGAGAAAAGTGCGCAAGAGAGAGAGAGACACTTTTACATGCAGAGTGGAAGTACTGAGAAAAACCCCCCCACTGAAACGCATATTTCATTGCATTAGTACTGGTGAAAAAGAAAGTTGATTGCGATGATCTCACTATTGTCTAGTATGCTACTTCACTGACTGAATATCACTGGGCCATTCTATTACCTTTATTTAAACTGGGAAATGTTTTTGTGTGTTTGTTTTGTTTTGTTTTTGTTGTTGATATCACTTGTCATGTGTGAATTCACTTGTATGTATATGTCTGTATTTGTTGCTTTGAATTGAGGGGGAAAACGGCATCCAAACAACTCAATCATGCTTGGAAAATGATCTGTTTTCTGCCTGTGTCTTCAGCGGGCAAGTTCTGCCCAGCAGACAGAAAGCAGATATTCCACGACAAGTGGCAGACGTCGGCGTCCGTCATGGAACAGAGGTGGGCCCACAAACAAGCCAAGCAACGCGAGCTGGAAGAGGTGATGGACTTCATGGAGTAGGAGGAAAGTGATAAGTGGACAAGTGTGTAATTGTGGTCAGGCGTGAGCGTAGTACAACCCAGCATTGGTTGATCCCCATGCTTTGTTCTGTCATTGTTCCTATTGTCTCTGGTAATAATAAACAAGCACCGTGTCTTTAGATCCCACTACGAGACAAAAAAAAACTTACGACTGTAGTACAAAGCAGTATCATTGGAGCTGCTGACGCTCCTGAATTTTTACAAAAATTTTCTTGTTTTAGAAATTGTTCCCAAAATTCTGACCTTTTTTTTTTCAATCCTTAATTTTAAAAGAGTTATTGAAAGATGTGAGTTTTGAGAGGAAGGAATGGTGAAATAAATAGCTTCACACAACAGATTTTTAGGGCTGCTGCACAGGGGGAGAATTTGTTGCTGTAGTACGCAACCACTCATTCTTTCCTCCTTTTTTTTTATCTTTGTTGTTGTGTTGTTGCTGTTGTCCATGGGTGTGGAAACAGATTTTTTCAGCAGAACTTGCTTGAAGCTTAAGTTCTCTTCCAAGCGCTATATGTGTCCCATCAGAGGAGAACTCTTGGCCCCCCCACCACTCAGGTCTACCGGACAGGGAAAAAAAAAAACAGGTAATACCAGGTGTGGCTGTATAGAGGGTGCCAGAATGACTTGGCATAGGAGTTACACCAATAAAACAGCAACAAACTGTAGACAGAAAAAAACATCCAACACTGAACAGCGTAGGTGTAGGTTCTCAGTAATTTTTACTGGAATTCCCTGTATCCACTGACTTGGAATTCTCTCTCTTTCTTGGCAGGTGTTTTATCTGTGTTTACTTAATAGAACCCACATTATCCCACTTCTTGACACATTGCACACACTGCTACTGAAGTAAGAAGCAACTGCAAACATGCCTGGACAGTTTACACTGCTTTCTAAGTTGTCCTTATCAATTCAGTGACACTGTAGCAGTTGTTCTAAATGGATTGTCCTCAATAATGGTCACTAATTGTCACACCCAGTACTATCTGAGAATTAAAAGAATGTTACTTGACTGGTCTAGAGTAAAGCACTGTGCAAACAGCATCCCATTCTGTTAAGCAGATACCACCAGATGCCACTTGTTTATGTTGAAGTCCACCCAGATAAACTGTACGGGAATGAAATGCAGGATCACCCACAACAGGTAGATACAGGTGGATTAGTAGTTAAACTGGTAGAGGGATGGGCAGGTATGGGTAGTTCAGTAGCTTAAAGGTCATAGGCGCTCCTCTTCATTGCTTCACACCAAAGTGTTGACTCCTGAAAGCTGGCAGCTACTATCATATGGTATGAAATCATGTGCCTGTCTCGGCTTTGTGGGAGCAAAAGTCACAGCACTTGTTTAGTATTTACTGTTTATTGCTTCCACCACCTTTTTTTTTTTTCAAGCTCTGTCAGCATTTCTTTTTTTTTGCAAATAGAACTGGAAAAATGTTTCCCTCCCTCTCAGATGCGCAGTGATGTGTGTATAGTCTTATGGTGCCTTCACCTATTCTGTTTAGGGTCACCACATTTATAATGACAGAACAAAGGTTTGTGTTGTGTGTGAGATGGAAGCATTTGGACATGATGAAGACATTGTAAAATCTTCTTTACACTTTTTTTTTTTTTTTTTTAACCTAGGTGGGATGTAAATGAAATAAAGTGAAAGTGAGATTTATTGTGTATGTTGTAGACGTATGAACCCATACATATGTGCTCCATTGAGAGAAAGAAAACAACCACCACCAAGACCCAAATGCTTCCTAAATATATCAATCAAAAAAATGTAACGCAGTACAGTCACAGTTGATGTCAAAGCCTGTTTGTGTCTGTGGGTAACGAGATTAATGCCCTGTTGGTCTGGGTCTGTGAGGGACAGGGTTACTTCCAGATCAGAATCTGTAAGGGGTCACCAGTTTCCCTTCCTTTTTATCTTTCAGTTGCTGGAGAAACTGGATCGCTACTAATCTTCAAAAGAAAAAAAAGGGTGAAACAAAACTGCGGCTAGGTCATAGCGGTCGGTAAAAGTCAAGCTCTGCAGACTGCCTGCACTTTAAGAATTGCTCTGTTGAGCTGATTCACTCTGATCCTGCTGAAAGGGAAGTCGTCATCTGATGGGAAGACTCCAGCGTTCAGCAGCGGAACAGTAAAGTTTGCAAAATTCTCCAGTTTTCTGGAAAAAGCTGAGTTCTTTGATGAAGAAAAGCTCCAGCTGCAAATTTCATGTGCACACGTCTGATGCTGTGTGGCAGGGAGATGGGCTTACATTTTTGGATTGGAAGCCCTTGATGTTCACACTGAGGTGGAAGTTTAGGGATGTGGAACTGTGGGATGTGTGTACGTGTATGTGAGTATGTGTGTCACTGTAGAAAAAAGTCTAAACCTTGAGCACTGTTGATATCAGTTGTGTGAGCAGCGTTCAAAATGCGCTCATCCTCCTATTTTAAAATTTTTCAGTTGTTGTCAGTTGAACTGCAACTTTCAAAATATCTCAAAGGGAAGTTATTAAAAAAATTGCCCACACACATTACTTTGCGAATTTGAAATTCAGCACACCTGAACAAAAACTTACTTGAATTTCGAGTTGAATGAACTATTCTGTATGCCGCATAAAAGAAAGATGTGTTCTAAATGTGAAACTTTTTGCTGTTCAAAGATGGCATTGATTAAAGTTTCAGAGAATTTGAAATGTGCGGGATAAGCCAGGAGCATTTCTTTTAGTTTGTTTGTTTTTACTCAGGTCTGATATTTTTTTAATTGTCTTATATATTAACATTATGAAGGTTTTTCTACTGACACTTAAATGTATTATTGCTGTATATATCACAGCATGATTGTTTTGGACACATAGGAGTATGTGATCATATTTTTTTGTTTGAAAGGACTGTGAATACTTTTAGCTAGTCTTCACAAGGGAAAAAAGAGCATGCTGTTTCATTAAGTCTTGATTTTTTTTTATTTGGTTCACAAATCTTTGTATAAAACACACATAATTTGTGGATGATAGCTCTGGGAACACTTTTCTCGGGAGAAAAAGGATTTTGATGGTGATATTTCAGATCTGATGGAGAAGTTGGCTGATTTTCTTTATCAAATAAAGTGGAGGCCAGCACATCATGCACACACACGCACACACACACACACACACACACACACACACACACACCTGGCACATGTGAGGCACACACATGCCCACATGTACACACACACACACACACACCAGGCACATGTGCAAGCACACATACACCCCCCACTTACACACACACACACACACACACACACACACACACACACACACACACCAGGCACGTGTGTAGTAGGCAAACACACACATACCCATGCTTACATATACACACATACATAAACACGCGTGCGTGCGTGCGCGCGCACACACACACACACACACACACACACACAGGTTTAAACACATACACAAAAAAAACTAAAGGTCCTCCTGTTCATAAAAAAAAACTCTTTCTGTGCTGTAGATGCATTAAGATTGATTAAGGTCTGATGGATGTTCCAGGTTAAAAAAGGCTCGGATAACATGAAATCGTTGTATCGCAATTGTTTTAGAAAAATGTTTATGACCTGAAGCAGATATGTCAACAGTGATGTCACTGGTGTTGAATCATTTCTGAACTGTTGGTCAGTCACTGTCTGTCTGCTATTCAGTATTGAAGATTGTTTGCATGCAGAGTGCCATGACTTGGTGAAAGTAAAAAAAACCCTCACAAAACCATATAATTTCTGTATTGTCTGTAGCAAAATTCTCTTGAAAGCAAAACAAAAAGCACAATACAGCTGGAACTCAAATTTGATGTGGAATTGGAAATCAGAATACGTGTGATGATGATTCTGTCTCTGTTGCTTGTCTTTATCTGCATGTTTTACATGCAGCATGCCACAGTTGTTCCAAATATTGTGGGAGTATAGACAGGCACATGGTAAAGAAAGTCAGTAAATAATGTGTTTTTGCCATATCTTAAAATTGCACCTTGTGTTGCCAGATAAAGGGGATGGGCTAAATTGAAAAGAGGGGTGAAAAATAAAGAAAGAAGGGTAGGCAAATACAAATAGTTGAAATGTATGGTGATGATGGAAGTGGTTTACAAATATCTCATCTAATATGTCAAGAAACAGTTTGCGTTCTGAGAGGAATCTTACGACCATAAAGTGGGAGTAAAGCCTATCTGTCTGTAAAGGACTGTTAATGCACAGTTTGGGTTATAGCGCATATTAGTACACTAACTGTTTATTATATACATTGAGAAGTAAACATATTTCCTGCAATAGTAGGACCCTACTGTGAAATGACCTGTGAACCATACCATGAATATGTCAGGAAAGGGTGATTGAAAAAGAAAAAGGTTCTGTGAAGTGGTGAAACAAACCTTTTTGTCAGACTGTGGTTGGATTTTCCATGTGTCGTAGTTTCGCATTGGGGTTCTCAAATGTTGATCAGAACCTCAACATTTTTTTCTGCACGGACACATTTTTTTTAAACAGAGTTCTGTGTAGCTCCCACCTGCAGTCAACTGACACTATAAGAGAAGTTAGTCTGTTTGTTGCATTCATTTTCTTGATGAATGGTGAAGCCATTTCCAAGGTGATCCATTTTTGATTTGTCCTGTAATGCTGAAAAAGTGCCCTACTTTCTTTCGACAAAATGAACTATATTTTGATGGGGAATACTTTTGCTTCGAAAGATGATAAACATCAATATTATACATGTGCAGATTTCAAAACTTATATTTATTGAGTATTGCTTGAAGGTGTGGTCTGCATGATTAAAAAAAAAAAAAATGGAAAAGCATGGCCATAGAATGAATTGACAATTCCTTGTAATTTATTGTGTTTTGGGGCTTTGCAGTGCATTGGATTGGTCTCACCAATGTCAGCATCTGGATTTGTTTTTATGTTGCCCAATTAGGAGCTGCATCAGCTCACTTTTCACCATCTATATGGCAAAAAAAAGTTATACACATTAGAACGAATGAGAATGATTCTCAGATGATGTCACAATGGCCAAGCGGTTTGTGGACAAATATCAGATGATGTCACAGTGGTGTGGTGGTTTGTGGACAAATATCAGATGATGTCACAGTGGCCTGGTGGTTTGTGGACAAATATCAGATGATGTCACAGTGGCGTGGTGGTTTGTGAATCAACTGTCCATGCAGAGGAGCAGAGAAAGCATGGTTTGGATCCTGGCAGTACTTGGTAGGTGAAGGATGGAGAATTTTGCCATCTCTAGGTCAGCATGTGTACAGATCTGCAGTGCCTGAAGTGAGTCCCCTGCAGAATATGGACTACTCTTTGAACGTTGTGAGGTCCATGTCTGTGTCAGTTGGGTCATCAGTATTTATGTTAGTGTCCCATGACAGTTGGTTCAAGGTTTGTGATTGACACTGGAGCTATCAGGGATCTCGTCACTCCTCTGACCTCAGTTGTACACAACAAGGGAGAGGTCTTGTGAGCAGTCCACTCTTGTCCATTACCTGTGAGTTGGGTACCTTTCATGTACACTGTGGAATGGTCCTGGATGGTGAGTCATGGTGAGATGCTTTTACAGCAGACAAGCTTACGGTGTTTAACAACTCCAAGAGATAAATTATCATCTGCTAGAGCAGGTGCTTACTTGCTGCTGGATACATTAAGCAAGTTGGCCCAGCAGTGAAAAGCTCATCTAGAAAATGAAGCAGAACATGAGTGTTGGGAGCCTCCTGTCTCTTACACCGATGTGAAATGTTCAGCTGCTTGAAACTTAGGCCTGAGGTTTGTAATGGCCAAGTTTTTCACTGACAAGTACAATGTTCAGGAATTGAAATCACATAATAAACTCATTTGTCCTGAATATTCATTCATCTCATTAGTGTGGTTGATTGATCTGTAGCTGCACATGTTGTGAAAACGTCTCAGAGCAGCCACGGTCTAACTCTGTTATTGTGGTTTCTGAGGTCATATGAAGAGCCTGTAGCTCGGGATAACTCGAAAATAGACAGAACAAAGATTGATTGCAGATGTTCCATGATGGTTGTTCCACGTAATCAATCCAAGGAGAAATGTGATTTTGAACTTAAGAAACAAACAAAACAAGTGAAAATCAAATTTCGAAGGCAGGAAGTTAAATGTGGTTGAACCAGCATAACAAGAAGGAAAATGTCCCTTTAAGATGTGACATCCCATGTTCAGGGTTTAAACCCCCCCTCTTGTGGATTATTTTCTCTCCCTGCACCTTGGGATACTTTGAGAGGAGAAAAATACCATCATAGTAATCTCCTCTACTGCTGATTGAAATGCCATTCTGGACATGCATAATGGAAACATGAAATGCCCAGAATGGATTGGTCTTCAAAATCGTGTCTAAATGTTATGTACATGGAAGCAGTTATAGAGAAGCATACATTTATGCAAGAAGAACGCAGAAGGTATGTCAGACAAAATGTGGCAAATGAACCAGAGACAAGAAGACCGCTAATGATGTTGATAATGATGATGAACATGTATCTGATGTCATGCTGAAATTTTGTTATTGTATGGACCAATTTTTTCACACACACACACACACACGCACATGCACACACACACACACACACACACACACACACACACACACACACACACACACACACACACACACACACACACACACACATATGAATAATGCTCTGGTTGTGTGTTTTTCCCACCAATTGTGTTTTTGTTTCCTTTGGGTCTACTTGAAATGAGTATGATGCAGTACTCAGAATCTCTCCATATAGTAGAAACTGTATCCATCTAATCTGTCTGCTTGACCTGATGTGTGTGTGTGTGTGTGTGTGTGTGTGTGTGTGTGTGTGTGTGTGTGTGTGTGTGTGTGTTCAGATCTCTAAACTTTTGAATTTTTACATTTGTGGTGAAAATTTGTGTATAGCCAGATGGTTGTATAGTTGTATGTGGTGTGTGTTGTATGAGTGATAGACTCAGAAACATTCTCTTGTCTCAGTTGTTAGAAATATTCTCGTAAGTCTTTTGAGGAGTTTGATCTGTGTAAATGAAAACATGTATTTATAGCCTTGTGAGCTTTATTGCCTGTGTATGTGTGTGTCAGAGAGACAGACAGAGAGAGAGAGAGAGAGAGAGAGAGAAGAGAGAGAGAGAGAGAGAGTGTGTGTGCAGTTGATTTGATTTAATTGAATACTCGGAGGAAACTCTTGTTTAGGAAATTTATGAAGTAGACACCTGTTGTGGGGGAGGGGGAGAGTGGGAATGGCACTGGAGGGATCAAATATTATTCTTAAAACCTGCAGCCATCATGATCTTTTTTGTGAATAGATATGCAGTTATTATGTCAAATCTATGGAATGAATATGTCATGAACAGCTGTTTGATAATTGCAGCAAAGTATGAAAGACAACAACAGCCTGATTTGCGCGTTAACAACATCAGTTGTGGAACTGGCTATGTTCTGGGAGTGTCTGTTTTGGGTCACTTAAGAACATCCCTGACAAATAAACTTGTATCAAAACTGGATCATAAGGATGTGAAAAAATTTATGCAAGTTCCTCATCCTATACTTTGTTCATCGGGGTTCACTATTTCACCAGGTTATAAAGAAGAAAAAAAAAAAAGAGAAACTTTCAATGTTGATGGCATAAAGGATGATTACAGTGGAGCAGCCATCTTGGTGACAGTGGGAGGTTTGTGTCCGCCATCGTGGTAGTCATACTTTGCCCAGTACCAAAAGCAGATATAAGTTCCTGTGGGGATGCCAAGGGCTTTCCTTTGAGGAAAGTCTTTGCTAGTAATTTCCCCTTTCATATGTACCTCTTTGATTCTGCATTTAAAAAAGAAATTTTTAAAAAAAAATCATCTTCATATACTGTTGCTGATTCACCCATCTCAGAAGAAAGCCTTTCACCCTTTTTTTTTTCCCCCTTGTCGCAGTTTACAGCTTGCCAACTTTTTCACCACAGTATGGTGACTAGTAAGTGAGATTGAAAAAAAACATGGGCATGCGATGTCCACTCTACCATGATTCTTCAGTGCCTGTATGGCCTTAATGATGTTGTTTATGTGTTCATTTTCTTGTTTTAGTCGGGGGTTAAAAAAAATTGGTGATGAGGGGGGGGATGGTGATCTCATGGTGGTGAATTAAGTGGCAGGGTAGAAACCCTTAGCACCGGCTTACTCTACCAGAAGGATGTTAATAGCTTTCAAAGGATTAGGACTTTCAGTGTTTTCCGTTTTATATTGTGAGGCCTGTGGTTTGGCTCTGTGTGGTGATCCAGGCCATGATCAAGAAAAAAAAACACTTGTACGTCACACACACACACACACACACACACACACACGCACGCACACACATAGACATATACACATTTTTAGTTAATGCAGGGCAGGCACAAACAGAAATGATATCAAATCTCTTGCCCAGTTTATGAACGGACGTGAAGCAAACATCAAAATCTGAGCTCAAATACATAACTTTGAGACGGACTTTATTCAAGGGGAAGGAGGCATGAGATCCTGCTAATAATATTTTACTGTCTATATGTAATCTGTAGCAAAATCATAGAGAAGGGTCAAATGGTATGAAGGGAGGTTAAAATTTGATCAAGATACAGTGGTGAAGTGTGCTCCCCATCCTTATTTTTTTTGCTGATGATACCATGGTCGGCCACATCATCCCTGCAACAACGACCATGACATGCTTCGGGAGGATCTTCACAAGCTAGAGGTATGGGAGAGTCAGTGGGACTTGGGAAGTTTCACACACTAGAAAACCATGAATGCCGTATCCAGCTACACCCTTCACAATCACACCCTTGCATGCGTGAGCTCCTCAAAGTATCCAAGGCTCAAGGTTCAGTGTGACCTGTCCTTGGGGCTACATAATGACAACATCTGGGCCAAAGCTAAGAAGACTGAGCTTCTTGAGAAAAAGAATCTGAAAGTTTATTCCATGAAGACTGAAGAAATGGTGTACAAGGCCTTGGTCCATTCCAGTGCTGAATATGCCAGTGCCATTTGTTATCCCTACACTGACATACTCAATGCTGACATCGAGAAGATCCTGTTTTTTGATTTGGAGATGAACAGGAGAAGTGAAGCTAAGTGGCTACATGTTCCTCTTGTCACTGTCTTGCTAGTTATTTGTTTTTCGCCTGAAGAATACCCAAGAGGTCGAAATGCATTGTGTCTAGTCCTGTACTCTGTTTTGTCTGTGTCCTTGGTGGTAACTAACCCCCTCTCTTTCAAAATTTTGCTTCATTTTCCGCCCTCAGTCACTCCGTTTGGAGAGATCCAGACAGAGCAGCCACATTTTATGTACTAAATAGACACATCAATACCTCGAAGTGTGAACTACATACAGTTCCAGTAGCTGCAGCGGAACTTTGCATGAGGAATGATGCATGCCTCAAGACTGTCCATGCTTTGTAAAGTGCATCCTGGACTGGCATGTGTGAGATGTGTCAACTTTAAGCCCCTGCCCTCCTGTACAAGAACAAGCTACCGCAACCAGCAGGACTAGCAGATTCCCTGCCACAGCAACTACTGAAAAAAAGAAGTCCTTCTTTCCCAGAACTATCCAAAGGTGAAACACCCTGCCATCAGATAGTGTTCTGTCTCCCTTCATCAGCTCTTTTAGACTGAGCATGCTGAATCAAACCAATCAAAATTTGTGTTTTCCTTCCTACCCTGTGCTGTGTATATTCCAAATCCCCTAAATGGAATTGTACACTGACAGATGAACATTAGCGTAAGAAAAAGGAAATGTTTCTGAACACATGCGCTTACACACACACACACGCACACACACACACACACACACACACGAGTTTCTTTATCTTCGTAAGTTTTTGAGATGTTTGTATTTCAACCCTGAATACTTACCTTGATGACGGTCAATATACACCAAACAAAATTTAAATTTCAGCTGGGGTTGGTGACTTGTTCATGATCATCACATGCAGTTGACATACATATTAATGAATGTACCTGCATCTGGGGGCACATGTAAACACAAGCATGTGTATGCACTAAAATCACATCAAGAAGAAAGTGTTTGGAGAAGGGCGTTACATTTCAGTTGTGAATGTTTTTAACAATGCTGAAGATTACATCTTGATTTGTTTTACAGCATTTTGATGTGATCTCTTAGAGAAACTATTGAATGATGAGCGTGTGACATACAAGTGAGACAGCGAGAGGAAGATTACTATGCTTTTAGAAGTGCAAATCTTTCTGAATGCTTTTGAATATTATTTAAAATTGCTTTTTTTTTAAAAAGAGAGTGAAAGAAAAGAAGTTATTTTGTGTTTGAACATTTTTTTTACAGAGAGGGAGAGAGCGAAAACTTATTTTTAATCCGTGCAGCCAGTGTCATGATTTGTCTGCAATACCTATTTGTACATGACATTAATTGCCTGTTTGCCTGTCTTGAGAATCATGCTGTCACAGAACATAAATTAATTAAACATTAAAAGGAATAGTTGTGCCATCTTGAGTCTGTGTGCATGTGTGTGTGTGTGTGGGTTGCATTTGTTGTGTGTGTGTACACTATTGGTCAGTTTGTGTGTGTGTGTGTGTGTGTGTGTGTGTGTGTGTGTGTGTACATTACTGCTTATATGTCTGCTGGGTTTATCAGCAGTGTTTGACAATTGACTGTCACTTTCCTCTTCATCTTAATACCACTGATGTTGTAGCTATCAGTCTTTCAAGGTTCTAGAACTGATGTTATCTTCATGAAATATTCAAAACATTTTTACAAACAAACTCAATGCATGCTCACTCTGAACCATTTTCTGATGATTTTCTTAAGGGAGGATAGTAAGAAAATGGTTTTAAATCTTTCAGATTGATGGAGTTATTTTTTTTTTGAAAAGATATTCTCCACTAGCGAGGAAATTCAGCCCTCATAATTCCCTTCTAGTGCTTGATCTCACTTTCTGATTGAAACTTCAGATTGATGGTTCTGAGAACTGATATTGGTATGATAATGATCAACTTATGTCAAACAAAAAGAGAATTGTCACAATTTCTGGACATCATGATATTTCATTCCTCCACTTTCACCCCTGTCAGTACTGCACCACCTGTTTACTGGATTTTTCTGCAGCGAAGAATCCATGTTGAACCTGTCTGTTGGCTTGCAGTTTCATATTTGAATTGATGCCACATCGTGACTCATCAACTTTGAAAATCTGCAACTGACAGATTTTTCAGCTCAGCCAGTCTGCTGCGCTGATGTCGGTCTCTAAGTTTTCTTTGCAAAAGAACAAATTTGTTTTACTTAAAAAAAATCACCATATGTGATCTCTACATTTTTGTCACCAGTTATATTTCCAAATAATCATCTATTTCCATGAAAGTTGAGCCGATATTGTTGCTTCTCTGCTTGACAAAGCTTTGCCGTCCAGCTCTTGTGAAGACAGGTTTGTTTTCTTGGTAAAAACCATCCATCAAATTCATTTTCACTGATCTTTTTCTTTTTTTTTTTTTTCAAGCAAATTTGTCGAACTTCGGATATTTGCTTTTCTGTTCTTGTCCAGCCTATTGTGCGTCGCTTCCATGTGTGTGCAGTGTGTGTATTGACAAGATGAGCAACTTGAGACTTATTTTTTATTGCCAGTACTACTTGTCTCAACACCCATAAATTTATATGCAAAGTCATGCATTTATGTTGCTTGTACAAATCTCCCAAAGCACGTACACAGATACACTCATCAATATGCCAACACAGCTGTTTTTTTCCACAATCCTGTTATTATTTTTTTTGAGTAATGGGCAGTAATCAAATACGTCTACAAAGCAGCTTTGTTATCAAAACTATTGATCAAGTGTGTGAAAACACATACGATTTACACATTGTCTAACACACAATGAGCAGTAGCTTGTATGCTCTTTTGAAACAGTTTTCATCCAACTGCTACTTAAAATTAAAAAAGGCCAAACACATTCATCTTGCAATGTTGATAGGATCAAAATTTGAGCCTGCACTTTTTGACAGATTCTCACGATGCTTCCCTCACATCAAGAAATGGAACACTTCACTGATAAAACAGCCAGTCACATCTGGTGACATACTCTTAATATCACTGTGCGTGACACCACATGTATACCAAAAAATAGGATTGACAACATGAGAAGGTTCTGTCATATCCCACGGCATCATCCGACTTTCAAGATTCATGATGTGCACTATCATCATATCTAATGCCTTACATATAAATGCAAAGACTTTTTTTTCTTCAACAACTCATTACACCCATGCTTGAAACCATGACAATGTTTTGAGTATTCATGCTACCAACTACGGAACTACAAAGCACTATGTACCACTTGGGTTGGAATTTTTCTATACACTTGTTAATCAACCGAAAGATGGAAGAAGGGCGGGTGATGCACCCTGGAAGTTTCGAACAAAAACTGAGTGAAAAAATGTGTGATCAGGAAAAGGAAGATGCTTCTAGACGGTGGCATATGCGGTCCAAAAAAAAGTTCTTCTGCAGTATCATATAAACTCTTACCAGCTGTCAACCCAATTTGTAAGGAAAAAAAAAAAATCGCTTCCAGGTTTATTTCTGTGAGTGATATGTTTGATACTGGTGTGTGATATGATTGGTATTGACTTCTGACTCCCCATTCAAATCCAGATTAATCTCAGTGTCGTTTTAACCAGATAGTAGATTGTATTCTCTTTGAAACAGTTTTCATCCAACTGCTACCTAATTAAAATTAAAAAAGGCCCAAAAAACATTCATCTTGCAATGTTGATAGGATCAAAATTTGAGCCTGCACTTTTTGACAGATTCTCACGATGCTTCCCTCACATCAAGAAATGGACACTTCACTGATAAAACAGCCAGTCACATCTGGTGACCATACTCTTAATATCACTGTGCGTGACACCACATGTATACCAAAAAATAGGATTGACAACATGAGAAGGTTCTGTCATATCCCACGGCATCATCCGACTTTCAAGGATCATGATGTGCACTATCATCATATCTAATGCCTTACATATAAATGCAAAGACTTTTTTTTCTTCAACAACTCATTACACCCCATGCTTGAAACCATGACAATGTTTTGAGTATTCATGCTACCAACTACGGAAGCACTATGTACCACTTGGGTTGGAATTTTTTCTATACACTTGTTAATCAACCGAAAGATGGAAGAAGGGCGGGTGATGCACCCTGGAAGTTTCGAACAAAAAACTGAGTGAAAAAAAAAAAAAAAAAAAAAAAAAATGTGATCAGGAAAAGGAAGATGCTTCTAGACGGTGGCATATGCGGTCCAAAAAAAAGTTCTTCTGCAGTATCATATAACTCTTACCAGCTGTCAACCCAATTGTAAGGAAAAAAAAAAAAAAATCGCTTCTCCAGGTTTATTTCTGTGAGTGATATGTTTGATACTGGTGTGTGATATGATTGGTATTGACTTCTGACTCCCCATTCAAATCCAGATTAATCTCAGTGTCGTTTTAACCAGATAGTAGAGAGTGACAGTGAAAGGGAAAACAATTTCATGGGGAACTTAATGGAGGAAAAGGACACATTTCGAAATAAACAGCTCTTGAGTACCAAATCAAAATTCAGTTTTCTGACTTCTTTAGATCCTTAGGATGAGTTTTTTTTTTGGGGGAGGGGAGTCTCTGAGATGGAGTTGACAGCTGGTAAGAACATGATTGTAAACTCTACAAATGAACACTTCAAAATATTTAGCAATAATAACACAATAACTCCATGCTTGCAAACTTTTCCATGGAGGAAACACTGTCTAGAGCCAAACAACTATCACACCCCAGCCATTTCCCAGCTTTGTTTTCTCTTCAAAGACTGCATATCATAAAGCTGTGAGATCATGTTAGCAACAGACTCCAGGTAGAATGAGCAACCGGTTTCATGCACAGTCTCAGCTGATAAGAAAACCTCAACACGCAGCTGAATGTTCACTGGCAACAGAATTCTTGTGGCATGTCTTATGTACAGTTTGCCTCAGGGTATGATGAGGGAGGGTAGGAGTGTGAAAGAAGGGGTGGGATGGGGGGCAATAAGCTCAGACTTGAACACATATCACACATCATGTCGCATCAAGGTTTATAACGACACACATCTTGCAGACAACCCAAGGAAAGGAATAGAAAACTTTTGATGGGGCAGAGGAAGGTGTTGAGGGTAGGGTGGGCTGGGAATGGAGGAGGGGTGGGGGTGGGGTGGGGTAGAACAAACGTTTCTGAATTCAATCACAACATGCACTTTTAAATCAATGACTTTCTTGCTGCATACTTCAAGTCAAACAATGAAAACAAAAAAAACAACACACCCTCTATTTTGCATTGTCTCCTTTTCAGTGGCTACATAACATTAACACATTCATAATGCAAGGTTACCAATTTCCATGTATATGTGACATGACAATACACCAGTTGTCAAGCATCATTAAACTTGTAGGTCTTTCTGTGTCGAAAGCAAACCTCTGATCCTGGCAGATATGGCAGATATGGAGACAGAACAAAAATTATCTGCTCAGTAGGCTAGCCATGTGCGTCTTGCTTTCTTTGCAGGAAGTAGTTTGTTTTTCACAGATCTGGGGTTGGTTTCTGTTTGGTTTTAGGGTTTTTATGTTTCAGTGAATTAGAGATCTGTGGGTGAAGCACTCGTGTACTTAAATGCGGAAGAAAACGCACAACTAACTCAGATTTATGTACAAATCACTGCAGCCCTGTTCATGGTGCTAGCAACACCTGCTTGACAATCTGTGAACTGAACCTTAACTGGTATGACACTGGGGCAAGTAAGTATATGGTAATGAACGGCTTGGAGCATTAAAAGAATGAGAACATTGTCTTCTCCACAAAATACTTGATTGTGGATGACTTATTCTCATATTCATGCTTTTAAACGACAGTATGACAGGATGGCTTTTTATTTGTTGATTTCTTTTTCTTAAATCCTATGTTAGATCCTTCCCACTCCTCTTCTTGCCTTTTCACACAAAAAGCTCCCTGCATGATTATTCTAGAATCTTTCGTACTTAAGAAGGTAAAGAAGAGAGAAGAGGATGAGGGGGTTCTCTTAAATAGTGTTTTGCATTAAACAAAAAAAAAAAAACAAACCAAAAAAACCCCTTGTCATTGCCTCCGGAACATCAGGTGGAGTTCTTTGATGTCCTGACATGCAAACTTTGTTAAAATCTTGAAATGAACAATGAAAATTCATACAAAAGCTGGCTGGAAGAACTGAACTGGGGAAACTAACAGTTCCCTGAAGATTTCTATTTCCTCTTCTTCTTGACTGTTGGTATTAATTGAAGACAGATTTTGGGGTTTCACATTATTTCTTTATTCATACCTCAACAGATTTTATAAAAAAATAGCATAGAAGTTACATTTTTAAACTGATCACCAATAACTGTATTCTATGGTGTTTTTTTTTTTTTTTTTTTTTTTTTTGAGACCAACAGAACACAGGTTGCTGCTCCATAATGTAAGAAAAGTGGCAAGTGGGTCTGTTGTGAAAATTTGTTGTGAATTTTTTTTTTTTTTTTTTTTTTTTTTTTTTTAACCAGGAGAAACATCAAAGCTCAAGAATACACAATGTATCTTTCATTGGGTCACACTGCTTCCTTATCAGTCTTAATGCCATTAAAAGCCCAGAGACTGAGCCACAACTCATCGACTAATTCAAGGCCAAGTGCACAGGCCCGCACACACCAGTTCTTGAGGAAATCAACACGACTGTATGTGCAAGCTTGCCCGTGGTGGAACAAACATCATCACACATCAGAATGTTTATCTGCAAACTAGGAAGACAAGAGAGAGAACAATTAACAAATGATTTCAAGCCTGGGTATAAAAAAAAAAAAAACCATCTTATTCATGACAGTCAGATTTCCACCAATAAGCTTTTGGATTCACCTTATTTGACAACAGCTATGGGCATGCCCCATGGTTTTTCAAGTGCAACCAGTGCTTTCATGCTGTTCAGCAAATTGGTGTGAGAGCTTCCTTCTCTTTCATAGATGAACATGGTCTGGTGCAATGTGGTGGCATTAACACAAACACACACATGTCGGGAGCCACTGTGGAGCAGTGGTAAGCATCAAGGTTAGTGGGCTGGGAAGTCACGAGTTTGGTTCCTCTCAGAGGCATCGGTTGCTGGAATTTTCAACTCCTGCTGGCTACTGCCCTGAGAGTTTGATGGGCTCAGATCAGAATTCTGAAGACACTGTCGTAATCCATCCACTTCATGGATAGTTTCTAAGAAGGTTGCTGAAATTTTTTGGCCATCACTGCCGGTGTCTCTATCTTTTGGGTCGGGTCCTGCTTATCACCAAAGGAAAATACAAAATTCAATCCTGTCACATTGTCTCAGATCAAAATGGAACTCCATCTTCATAGCATCATCATCATCATCATAGTTTGTGATCATTTTCCTATAGGGAACAAAAATTGGCAGAATGACACATAAGTGGAAAACAGTATCCAGTAATTCAGATTAAAAGACAGTGCTGGCTAACTGGTCTCTGACCACGCTCACTGCATTTTTTCAAAAAAAGTATTGTAAATCAGTTGCAGTATAGTGTAACAACTGTACAAACATTCTACTTTGCAATGGATTTTGTACCAAAAACAGGTAACAACAGGATCAACAAAAACAATTTACATCTTTGCATATCACAATCAGCCAGCTACACACACACACACACACACACACACACACACACACACACACACACACACACACACACAGACTGGCACACTCTTCAAGCATTGGCTTGCTATACACCAAATGTGACCTGTGCACCACCATATGAACATGAATTCACAGAATGTTCATGCTAGCAACAAAAATGACATTTCTAGCATTCTTTTGTTTCGACTACCTGTTCAGTGCAATCTTTGTACAGACATGTGTACTGCTTGTGCTCTAACACGGTTCAGTGGCCATCACACCAAATGGCATTACATATGTGCAGACAGAAATCTCATTTGCTTTTATTCGCACAGCCAGATGTATGCACACCAGTCAAGTAAACCAAGCCCTCCCTATCCCATCACATCACAAACATTTTTTTTTTTTTTTTAGGTAGAGGAGATGGAACTTAGAGATACTGAAATTGAAAGATAACAAATAATGATTTCAGTGTTGCTTGGTTCCTGAAGAATACAAATGGTAAAAAAGCCACTTACCATGAGAATTGAAGACAGACTTGGGGAAACAGTAAATTGACATCTCTATTAATTGGCTCTGCCTGCAGCTATATACACCCCCTTCTCTATGCACATGTGTGTGGGTGTATGCGTGAGTGACAATCTGTGTGTGTGTGTATGTGTGTGTGTGTGTGTGTGTGTGTGTGTGTGTGTGTGTGTGTGTGTGTGTGTGTGTGTGTGTGTGTGTGTGTGTGTGTGTGTGTGTGTGCATGCATACTACTTGAGTGCGTGTGCATGCTTGTGTGTGTGTGTGTGTGTGTGTGTGTGTGTGTGTGTGTGTGTGTGTGTGTGTGTGTGAATGATGAATGAGAGATAATGAACATTTTCACCTCTTCAGTCCCACTTTCTCGATTGGAAAAATCAAAATCTGAACAGTCAGCGCATATAAGCTATCTTTGTGAACCCCATGGAAAGTTATCATGAAACATAACACGAAATTATCTTTGAGCAATATATACATCAGTGTTTTCTAAATGGTGTTCACTGCTCATCTCTGTGCAGGGCACACGAGTCAAAAGGTTCTTTTCCCTCATCCCACTCCCTGCATGTACACACGTCCAAATGCCCAAACGTCCATGTGCTTATTTTTATCATAATCATGTACACATCCACACTCAGGTATCCTCACACATGCGTTTTTACCGGTCTGAGTTTAAGACCCTCTTTTTTTTTTTTTTTAATCTTTTTTCTTTTGGTTCATATATTGGTTTACTTGTTCCTTTACTGACTTGCATGTTCAGTTATTCATTTATTACTGACTTACTGAAATACTCACTCGTTTATATTATCAATAAACTTTTTCATCATTCATCAAGAGAGAGCTTCAGCCTTTCAAGTTATTTATAGCACAGATGATCATTGAGGCTGTATTATGGCTGCCAATGTTAGTGTATCTAAACCTCCTGTATTGCTCAATGCTGATAGATAATAGAATTGCCTGCCTATCATTGCTTTATGCTCAATTCAGTTCATGCTGCTTATTGCCCAGCTGATCATGAAGGGCCTTATCAGGGCTGGCTCACTGTAAATAAATGCTCTCTGCTCTAATGATGTCAACACAGGATTGAACAATACCATCCCTTGAGATAAGGTGAGCCGACAACCCTTATTTGGATCATGAGTTAATAGACAGAAATTGGAAATCTGCAAAGGAGGCAATCTGTGTAAGAGCACTCCTTAAAAGCAAGAGTGACCCCATCATTTTCATGGGGAAGATGCCA
The DNA here is from genome assembly GCA_016801955.1 of Conus betulinus. Taxonomy (NCBI): domain Eukaryota; kingdom Metazoa; phylum Mollusca; class Gastropoda; order Neogastropoda; family Conidae; genus Conus; species Conus betulinus. The sequence continues at coordinate 330,751 of JADBJO010001238.1, read as the reverse complement.
CTGGTGGCAGAGCAAAACAATTTTGCCACTGGTGGCAGAGCAAAACAATTGGTGGCAGAGCAAAACAATTTTGCCACTGGTGACAGAACAAAACAATTGGTGGCAGAGCAAAACAATTTGCCACTGGTGGCAGAGCAAAACAATTTTGCCACTGGTGACAGAACAAAACAATTGGGGGCACAGCAAAACAATTCTGCCACTGGTGGCAGAGCAAAACAATTTTGCCACTGGTGACAGAGCAAAACAATTGGTGGCAGAGCAAAACAATTGGTGGCAGAGCAAAACAATTGGTGGCAGAGCAAAACAATTTTTGCCACTGGTGGCAGAACAAAACAATTTTGCCCCACGAGTCACTTAACACTTCAATCAGAAAGACACCATGCCAAAACAAGGGTGTGTAACTGTGCGCCTGGACTGCAGACAGTTGACATCCTGATCATTACCCTGACTCAGCCCTTCAGATCATATATTTGACTCCACATCCATCTACATGTCCTGAGACACTGAAAAAGGTTAACTATTTGCCATGGAAAGACAGGTTTCATCTCCCCCTGAATGTCATCTGGCACTGGCATTATCTATTGCAGATATTGGGAACAATGGAAAACACATTCTAGTTGTACACTCAAGATCTTGTGATGAAATGAGTGTAGCGTTGGTCACTGAGCCTTCTCTTGATTGTTTCTGGGCCGAGTGTGAGTGGCTGTGTGCTACTTTGCCTGAAGACATCAGAAAAGAAGTTACAGCTTGGTGATCCAAAGTGTCGGCATACATTATCTCAAGATTCACCTTCTAAAGTCAGAAATGATAAACCTTACTTGATCACCTCTAACAATCATTATTCCAATGGGCTTCACATGATGTGTTCTCTTCCTTGCTGAACTGAATAGCGTGTTACTGTCTTGACACATAGACATATCTGAGATGTTTAGTGTCAACATGCCAGTGTGGCTCTGTGCTTTGACAGCCTTTTATATTTCTTTCCTTAATGGCTGAGATCTTTGTTGGGGAGGGGGAATCTAAGGAAAGTTACAGCCATACTTTAAAAAAAAAAAGATTATTGTTGGTATTATTGTTCTCAGTATTTGTTGTAAAATTTACTGGAAGCGCTTTCTTGAAGAGGCAAAGTCTGACTGGCTGTCTTAAAACATATGTTCACACACGCACACATATCCCCCTTCCCCCCCCCCCCCCCCCCCCACCCCCCCGCGCTTGCACACATACACACACACACACACACACACATGCACACGCACGCACACACACACACACACACACACACACACACACACACACACGCATACACACACACACACACACACACACACACACACACACAAACACACACACACACACACATGCGCGCACACACACGCGCGCGCGCACGCGCACACACACACACACACACACACACACACACACACACACACACACACACACACACAAGCAAGCAATAACAACAAAGAACGTTTCAGTCTTTCAGGCGAATCATCCTGGGTAAGACTAAGACTATGCGGCGATCAGGTCTGTGCACATGGAATTCTCACTATGAGAAAAACTAGGAACAGGACTATCAACCAGTTCCTCACGTTCACTGCAGCATCACACATTATTCTTTAGGGGGAATCAAAAAAAAAAAAAAAAAAAAAACAAACATGGAACATGAGAGTGTTCATATGCAGTCCTCTCGAGTGAGCTTTGTCACAACTGTAGGTATTAACACTGACAGCTTTCGAAACACCTTTGTGAGACATACCAGCATATCATTGGTGAATGCATTCCCTTTGAACAGAATCATGGGGTTACAATCTCAGCTAGAGTTCAGCTGACACATGCGGCAGTCAAAGATTTGTCGAAAAACAAACATCCTTTACCATCACACCACCAAAGACACTCGGAAACCTCTCTGTAATATCAGTGTTACATCACATCTTATTTGACTGTTGAACAACAGCAACATTAGCACAAAAGCTCAGGATAAGAACTGCTCACTCTCAAAATCACACCTTTATCTATGAGGAACAATCTTTGGCAGCAGGCAAACAAACAACCATCTATCACAATCCTCAGGCTCTAAGTTTCATTCATCCATAATTGTACAGGTTTTGAAACTATGACCAAAAAAAAAAAAAAAATATAGGGGTGGTGGTGGTGGTGATGTCAGTAGGTATTGTAGTGATGACCTTCCGTTGTGTGACAATCAGGGACTCATCCACTTCAAACTCTTCCATGGTGGAGAGACGGTGGCGATAATTGTAGCCGTGTTTTTTGCTTCCTGGGCCTGATGGTCCGCCATTACTGCTGCTACCCGTACTGCCCAGAGTTTGTCCATGTCTGTGCTCTGGGGCATTTAGAGAATAAACAAAAATTATATATATATCTATATATATATATACACACATGCAGCTGAATAGAAAGTGAAGTGTCAAAGGAAATGTAACCACAAATAAAACTCGTGCAACTCCCATAAGCACCACGCATCCACACACACACACACACACACACACACACACACACACACACACATACTTACTACACACATACACACACACACACATACACTCAGAAATCAAAATACTAATCCTGCTATTTTGGGGGGGAAAGTTTTACTGGATTTTGGTAGAGAGTATATAAACAAGTGAGTGATCTTTGTGTAAAGAAATAGGTATAGATGAACAAGAATAAATCTATATTTTCAAGCAAAAGAGGACCCTGATTCACATGATCTATTGCTTGGCATTCAAGTGTAGACTTGATGACTTTAGAACAAAATTCTGTTATACTGATGCATCTTTTGTTTGTCATTGTCAACTTCTGTTGTTGTTGTTTCAATATTCATTTTCTTCATCAACAGGCAGTACAGTATTTGGCTGTCAGACATTGAACCTTCTTGATCATCACTTGAAAACTTCTTGTCAAAGTATCCACAAATGTTTGGAAGTGTTCTGGGATCGGTTAGGAGCCTTACTGGATATTCACTTTGATTTTTTCCCTCCTACTTGTTGATGCTGAGTTAGATTTTCCTAAGGTAACTCTTCTACTGTTTTAATCAGAGAAATGTTTGTGTAATGTCACATTTGTGAGTATTGCTTATCTAACTCCCCCCCCCCCCCCCACACACACACACACACACAAGTACATGTACACATGCATACATACATACACATACCTGTATGCACAAGGGACCGCACTCATCAGCATACGCACATTCAAATACTCACTAAAATATGCACATACACCAACACACATGCACGCATGTGTGTGCGAGCACACACACACACACACACACACACACACACACACACACACACACACACGTAGAGTTAACAACTGTGTGACCATGATGGAGTTCACATGATTTGAACCTCCAGCCCACTGCAACCAAGCAGGAGAGAGAGAGAGAGAGAGAGAGAGAGAGAGAGAGAGGGAGAGAGAGAGAGGGAGAGAGAGAGAGAGAGAGAGAGAGAGAGAGAGAGAGAGAGTATATTCTAAATAACAAGACCATACAAAATAAGCAATGCCTGGCATGCACACACCTGCAAGAAAACTATGTACGCTTCAGCATGTTAACAATCAACATGAAAATGCTCCAAATGAAAATTCTTCATTCAGAATCCCGCTGGAATTTGAAAAGCAGCAAATACCCGATAAAAGCTTCAGTTCTAAAGATACGTGAAACTTAAGAGTGCATCAAGTATATAAAACAGGCAGTTAGGCTTTCATGTGTTTTGAGAATCATCTACACAACTACTGATAAGTTAGCAAGCAAATCACTGTTGCAGTGAAACATTGTTAATGATGTCCAGGAATTCCGAAAAGTATGAAAGGGAGGCATTTTTATTGAGAGGTGAAGACCAAAATCAAAATGTTCCAGAACACCACCACCACCACCACCACCCTCCCCCCCCCCCCCCCTTTTTTTTTTTTTTTTTTACATGGAGCAAACCTTTTATTGCTGAGTGGTGAATTTGTTAAAGACCAAGACTAAAATGTTCAAAGCAAAAAACAAGTTTTTAAAGAAAGGTAGTCTGTTATTGTTAGGAGGTGAATCTGTACACACCAAGACCAAAATGAACCAGAAAAAAAAGTTTTTAAAGGAAAGACGTCTTTGTTGGAAATGTGATCAGGATTTATAGTAGGGGGAAAAAGGGAAGGGGGGGGGGAGGGGGGGGGGGGGAGCTGTGGGCAGAAACTACAGAGTGGTGGGATACTCCAAGTTCAATCATTTGCAAAGCGGCTCTGGACTTTTTTTTGCCAGTGCTTTTCTCCTCATCCCAATCCCTGTCCCTCCACCCCACCCCATCTTTCCCCATCTTTTGTCCACATTTGTTGCTTTTTTTTTTCCTTGTACTGCCTGCACAAGACCAACAGGTGGGGGTTATTACTTTAGTGTGCGTTTTGAGCATTTATCCCTTAACATTCCAACATTTCTATTCACGTTTTAACATCCAACTGCTGTACAATCGAAAGTCAACTCTAGACAAAATAAACAGAGGGTTCTGTTCACAAGACAGAATTCAACCCTTCACACACAGCCAGGCATTAACAGTTAAATGTACTCTTTTTGTTCCATCAGTCCCCCTGCTCTCTAACACCCCCCCCCCCCCCCCCCCCCCCCCCTCCCCCTGTAAATGCATGCTAAGTCATTTCATTAGTAACTGAAGATTTATCTGCCTGTACTATTCCAGCTCTGGCCCTTACCCACCCCTGCTACATGGAAAACATCCTGAATATGTTCAACAATGAAATATGTTCAACTGTGATAAAAAGACTCAATACAATACCAAACAGCACAACGAAAATGAATCCTCTGTACATTTGTCTGTCGTCATAATTTTCATTGACAATGAACTCTGGCTTGAAGTGTGTTATTGTCATCACAGTTATCGATTCTATTTGTCTTTTGAGACCAATTGAAAAGATTATGGTAACAGTCAACAACTTGTGAGAATGACCACACAAAAACCATCCAGGAGACTGTGCACATTTTCTCCTGTTCAAATTGAGCAAATTTAAGGAACATCTATAACTGATTTTTCATACAGTAATGCATTCCAAGTCGTCCTAAATTTTTACAAAACATGCATGTTCAAAAAAGCTCTAAGGTTCATCTGCAAGTAAAGCCTTGAAGCACTGTCATTACACATGTTAACAAGCTGCCATAAGATCTGCCAGATCACTGCGTCAGAGAACAAGAGACAAGTATATATCAATTTCATCAGTCATCACTGGCACACTTGAACATCATCAACTTCACAGCCACTGCTGTCCCCACACACGTTCTCCCCACATTGCTCTGACATAAGATCAGAAGTTATCCTTGTTTGCCTGAAACACCCATGTAAAAGCAAAAATACCGAAAGATAGTATATTTCATCTATAATGGGCAAGCAAGAAGCAAGTGAGCAGCAGAGAATAAATGAATGATGCAGTCACGCATAGATCTATGTAGTACCAAAAAAAAAAAAAAAAAAAAAAAAAAAAGAAAGAAAAAAAAGAAAAAAGTGAGACAGAGAGAGAGAGAAACTGATATCAAAAGAAACTTTAGAAAACATAATATAATCGTTTATGTGTAAACTAACAAAAACAACAACTAAACTTTTGCCAACACACTTGCAATTCCCAAACCGCAAGCAATAAAAAACTCTGATGACCCCAAAAAGCCATCTCATGGTCTAAGTCAGGCTCTCTATAGATTACCTTTCAGCTGAAATCTGTTTCTGTTGGCACCAGTTTATAAGAAACAGCCAGATTTCAATGGACGCATGCTCCAGCATGCCCACTGATATATGCTCATGCTGGCACAGTAAGGCTATCAAAGATGACCCAGATGCATATTACAAACAGCAGATTTCTTGTACAGGCTTAGATGCATTAATTGTTTGGCATTTGTATAGATTATGGATCAAATATGTAAACATGCTAAATAAAAGAAGTCACACAATTTGATATCAGGTTAGTTCATGTCAGTTAAGACAAACAATAGAAGCAAAATTTGGATGTCCATTGAAAATCATAATTCAATTTGATCTTGGTTCAAGTTCTTAAGCCAATGAAGCTGTCAAGGAGCATTTGTGTTGATTTCTTTGAAAAACAAAAACAAACAACACAAAACTCCACTGACTTTAACGAGGAAACTTGAAAAAGTTCCCCCAACTCTGATTTTTTTTCAAAGTCACCTTGATTGATTAAGGTTAAGACTACAGCTGAGAGAACCAATGGAAGCAGAAATGTTCTCGCAAGAGCAAACATTTCTTCTTCTTCCTGTTTTTCTTTTTAATGCGTAACGTTACACTACTTGATCAGGGCAGAATTTTAAAAAGATATTGGAAGTGATTGACCAGTTTGACCTTCACTGACCAGTTTGACCTTCACTTTCCTTCAAGGCCATATTTGGAAACCACTCCAACTTTCATATTTATTTCTTTACTGTGTTTCCAACACACTTAACTAATGAAACTGAGTATATAAATGCAAATTTGAGGCTTCCTGAGTGATCCTATCTGAAATTCAAAGTCACTGCCAGGGTCGCAATAGGACAGACTAAGATGTGGCTGTAATAAATACTACATGCCTGGAATGAAAAAAAAGAGATAGCATAAAGCCTTAAGATCATGGTACACAGTGAAAACAGTGCATCAATCCCATGTGCACAGTGACATCTTGTAAAAGATTCCATTATATCAGTTCTGTCTAAAACCCATTATATATCAGTTCTGTCTAAAACCTTATATATCAGTTCTGTTGTAGATTGTAGATTGAAATTTTTCAAAGTAGCCCATTGTTTTGACTTTTGGCCTTGCAAAACATGGCAGTCAAACTATGGAAGCAGCCTATTGGTTCTGAGTAAACAATGAGCAACTCGGGACACAAATAATCTGCTTGAACTCATAAACTGAAATTTGATAATCCACTGACCATTCTTCATAGCTTTCACTGAACCTTAGTTCCACTTCAAAAGTTCCACTGCTCTCTGTTATGTCATTTATATTGGAATGACACAGTGACATGCGGCCAAATAAGAAAAAAAAAATCAAAAAACCTTAAAAGAACCACAGATGAAACAATCGTCCTCTCTCTCTCTCTCTCTCTCTCTCTCTCTCTCTCTTAAGCACTGTGCATCATCTGTTTAGAGAAGGTATGACACAGTGAACTACATCTATCTATGCTGTTGTTATACCTATAGTGCTGTATGTTTGTGCTTTGCAACCCATCCAGTGCTGACGGTATTGACAAAACATGACAGATGAGAGAAAGAGAGAGAGAACAAAAGAAAAAAATGTACAGTAGATCTGCTTGCCTATCTGTCTGTCCGTCTGTCCACAGACACACAGATCCACAAACACAGACACACGCTCACACACAGACACACACAGGGACACGCACAGAGATATGCAGACAGACAGACAGAAACACAGACAGACAGACAGACAGACAGACACACACACACATCTGAATCCTAGAGATTAAATATTAACACAACACGCATTCTAGCACAAAGTTCAGACAGACCATATGTGTTAGAGTGGGAATATAGCAAGAAGAGTGTGGACTGTGAGAACAGAGCCGGGGAAGATGATACTGTGAGCTCAGGAGTAACCATATGTGGGCAGAAAGGGTTGGCTGGGAATGGTGCATCCTGAAAGTGAGGCTGCAGTCACCAAAACAACAAGACACAACGAAAAACGTGACCTCAAAGTGGCACGCCCCATGATGTGGGATAATGTTGTCCATTGAATTAAACTTTCGGCCCTGCCTTCCACCACCACCACCCCTCCCCCCTCCCACACTCTTCCTTTTCCCCTGATCCCTTCCTCTCATAGATTTTCATCATAAAAAAAATACAGGGCAAAAGAGAAACGATTTAATCAAATCTAGTTTGTTCGCATCTTTTCAGTTCAAAGGTATATCAGATACAAATCAAAAGTGAATTACAAACAACAGAAACATATATACAAAGAAAGAAAAGAAGCTATAACACTACAACTGCAGCAATACATGCCTGCAAAAAAAAAAAAAAAAAAAAGAGTTATAGATGTAACTGTCATGGGTTTTGTTAAATCACAATGTCATTTCATATGTAAGATATCAGATATGCAGTAATAAGTTCCAGTTTAAACATTGAAAAAAAAAGAAGAAGAAAAATGTCTTCATTGGATAATGGCCTGAAATAAGCATACATGCTGGGAATATTTTGTCTTCTAAAGTTTACTCTCTATAGTCAATCAAACTTAATTACCATATGCGTTGAATAGGACAAATACTTCACATTTTGAAAGTGCTGGATATGCATGCATTTCTGTTTGAGAATCGATCAGTTTTGTGACTTGCTGTGAGAGAGATGAAGGAGGCAGAGAAAGGGAGGTGGAGAAGGAGAATGAAAGAAGGAAGGAAATCACATGTAGGAAAGACAGAAAGTAAAAACAAGGAAGGAAAGCAGAGGAAGGAAAAGCAAAATGTTTGAAATATTGAATAAATGGATGAGTGAAATAATAAATGAATAAAACAATCAACACCCTTCTCTTTTAAAAATACACACCGAATGAAGAAATGAATGTGGGCCCCTCCAAATAAACCACAACCGTTTGCAACAGAACATGACATGAGGCAGTGCAACACAGCAACATAGAATGTACATGTACTATCAATCAGTACAGAACACACAACATACAGCAGTTTGACACAGGATACAAACACAATAATACAATACAAATGACCAGCTGCCATGGCACAGTTGTTGACATTGTGGGTTCCCAGTTGGGAGATATATCAGTTCGATTTCCATCGGAGCCATTAATCAATTTGTGGGATCTGGGGATCTCCACTGGTCACTACCAAGATTTCCTATTGGGAGATATATTAGTTTGATTTCCATCGGAGCCATTAATCAATTTGTGGGATCTGGGGATCTCCACTGGTCACTACCAGGATTTCCTAGTGGCAGATATGTCAGTTTGATTTCCATCAGAGCCATTAATCAATTTGTGGGATCTGGGGGGTCTCCACAGCTCACTACCAAGATTTCCTATTGGGATATATCAGTTTGATTTGCATCGGAGCCATTAATTGATTTGTGGGAGTTTGGGGTCTCCACTGGTCGCTGCCAAGATTAGAGTTTTTGCTATGAGCTCAAATGGGAGGACTAGGACCACACAGTCCATCTACACTCATGTAATATATGCATCTCTGTTAGTGTTGCTCAGATCACATGACCAGCGGGCGAGTGTGTGTGTTTCAGGCCTGGTTGATGCCGGAATATGACAAAAGCATAGAGTACAACCCTGTCATGCAGTCTCGGACAAGAATGGAAGTGTATAGTATCTTCCCCATCATCGTCATGTGCACTGATTAGCATTCATAAAAGTTTCAAATTTTGTGGCCTTCATGCCCAGGTCTAAATTCGACCTCTTCAGCTTCCTCTCCCTCAATTCATGTTGAGGTTGCCAGCAGCAGCAAACTCACGGGGATTATTGTTGGAAGGACTTGCTGGCACCTTCCAGAAGGGGATGGCACACCTCAGGCCGGCTCCGCAGCTGGACAATTATCAGCAGGAGGCTTCATGGGTGGTGTCCTGCATACGTTGGATCAGAACAGGCGCCACCAGTGACTCACCACCTAGGTAACTCAACAGCAGTTCAGTGTCTCTGCTGGGTTGACCTCTGACCACTTTACACTGATTACTCCCTGTGGATTTGTGGTGTACGGGGGTTCGACAGGACAAGCCAGGGTGTGAATATGAATGGGGAGCCACAATGAGAGGCATGGGGATGATGTCTGGGAAGATGAGACAGACTGCAAAAGAAATGCAAATGATAACAACAATGTCCCGATCCTTCTCACCATGATGCTACAGTCTTGGAGTCAATTCCACCCATAGTACACCCCAGTGTGATAACGCCACGAAATCCATAATGACACAATAGCTAAAAATGAGGATACAACACAACATCACGTAGGACCACAACATTCAACCACACACCATCCATGAAATACATGATGATAAAATGTGGGCAACACCACACACCCCCAACATGACAGAAGCTGAAAAATCTAAATTAGTTCAATAAGACGCAACAGCTAGTTCTACAGCCCATCCCAATGGGACATAAAACCTCAAAATCCAGCCCAACACACCTAGGATATGGTATAAAACCTTGTCAAAACATGACAACCCTATACAACTGTGCCTTAAAGCCACACTGCACCCAGTAGGACACAACACAGCTGACACAATACCCTAACCCAACAAATGACTGACAACACAACACAGCACAACACAACACAACACAACACACAACACACTTTATCAAACCAATATGACAGTTTTGTTCCTACCCACCATATGACATGACATAATACAAAACTTGAAAATATCACCATATGTATCCCAACCAGACACACATGACACAAAGCAAAACATAACAATACATAACATTCCTCTCTAACCCAATATACAACCTGACACAATACAATGCATAAAAACATCGAAAAGAACCTCCCCAACCAAACATATTGACGCGATACAATGCAAAGAAATATGACACCATAACACCTTCTCCAATCCAATATGATACAATATAAAACCTGTCAACACCACTGTGTTCTCCCCAACCCCAGCATATGACACTGATACTAAACAAAACTTAGCAACACTTCAACATCCTCCCCAGCCTGGTATATGACATATAATACAACACAAACCTACATAACAGCACCACAGTATTCTCCACACACACAACATCTGACAGATGATACAAAACAAAAAATAACAACACCACAACAGTCTTCCCATATCAAACATACAGCATATCTAATACAAAATACAAAAAGTCCAATACCCCAAACCTAACCTTCTGTACACACATTATTGGACGCAAAACAGGACAGCATCCAACCCAGCCCAAAATAATATGACAAATGACATGATGCAAAACATCCCATCAAACCTGACCAAACATGACACAACACCACCCAGCACCGCGACGCACCCACCCAACCCGGCACATGACATACAACGCAACATACTCCACCATGACCCAACATAATAACACAAGTGATGCAATGAGCTTCCATGGGAATGCCACCAAAAACAGAAATAATGTTTGCCGGCTCTCTCTTCTGTTGTAAACCAGCCATCAGATATCAGTGCAGGATCAGACCAGCAGTGTGTAGTGCATGTCATTCTCAGAACTTCACTGTATTGCCTCAAATCAAAGATATCTTGTAACTGGTGCAACAGCACCACTTGTCAGTTCACAAGTTGCTTCTCATCTTGATCACTGTAATTCAAGGTGATATGGTTTGCCTGCAGAACAAAAACTTCTTGACTCCAGCAAATAAGAGCAGCATATAATCTCCATAACGAAAAAAAGCAGTTCAAATTATATAACTGTTGAAGAAGCTTCAGTGGCTGCTTGTGGCAAATTCCTTATCAGTACAAGCTGGCTACTTGTGCCTTTTGTTTCTTTGATGGATCTCTTTCATCATAACCTTCCTCTGCTCCTTGTGCATATCAGGCATCTCTCTGCTTCTTGAGTCAGAAACTCCTGAAGATCTCAAAGTAAACTCTTAAATTGTTTGGTGAGCATTTCTTTAGCTTTGCTACCTGAAACTGTTTTGATACTCATTGCTTCCAACTTAACAAAATGTGTCCATCTTACCTGTTTTCAAACAATGTCTAATATCTATCTTTTCAATCAGGTATTTTACACTATACATGTGTGCATAGAAAGTTCTATTGTACATAAGTTATTTTTTTTTGGTGAGGAAATGAAAGTATAAATGGTTTATGAAAGTACAAGTAGTTTTTTGACTAGAAATCATGCTACATAAAAGCAATTGTCAGTAGTAGTTAATTTCATGAGACGATATGAATGATTAACATCACACTGTAACAATCCCAGTGTGGGATTCATAGGGACTTTGAACAAACTGAACTGGACTTCACATATCCCAGCCCATCTTAATATTCAGCCTTGCACCACCTGACAGATCTGCCCTCTGGTCTATATTGTACTCTCTTATCCCATTAGCTGGGCCCACAGTCTTGTCACCTTGGTCAAGAATAAAGCTATTTAATCAATGCTTGAGCTGTTGTTGACTTTTGTGTAACTACAAAAGTATTCTGTTGTGCACACCTTTAGATTAGTTTATCAGAAAATCAAAAGGTGAATTTGTAAAAACAAATAATGAATATCTTTTCGGGTTTAAGAGAAAAAAAATGTACCATACCCAATGACATATGAAATCACAGTTAGGAAATAATGTAATTTTTCATTTGACACTGTTGATACATGATACAGCCTGTATGAGTATGATGACACATAGGCATTAAATCTATATGGCATTCCATTAGCTTGTAAGGAAAAGAAATTGCAGGCAAGTGTTTGTGAAGAAAGTGAGAGAAGGTTATGATACATGCATTACAATTTATTGTGAAAATTCTCATGTACACTATTAGAAAAAGTGTGTGTGTGTGTGTGTGTGTGTGTGTGTGTGTGTGTGTGTGTGTGTGTGCGACTTTTTCCTTCTTTAAGCCTTTTACACTTCTTTGATTGATTTATGCATATATTATGTGAACTAATGGTACTACAGTTTTAAAAATGATGATGATAATGATGATGATGAGACACAGACAGAGAGAGAGTGAGAGAAAGAGAGAGAGAGAGAGAGAGAGAGAGAGAGAGAGAGAGAGAGAGAGAGAGAGAGAGAGAATACTGAAAGTATGTGATCTACACATAAAATGACGGCAATGTGAGAAAAGACGGAAACTTACAATGACATTTTCAAAGTATCAAGTTTGTCTGGAAAAAAAAGCAAAGCTATTTTGATGCCACCAAACTTCTGAAAACCTCCCAGTATATCTGGCACTTGCCTTGCCATGAAACGACATGTCATTTTGAATTTCTATATGTTAAATGATGGATGATCAGCTCCAAGACTAAACCCTGCCTTTAAATGAATTTGAGCATGATGACGGCATCATAAATCAGACAAGAATACACCAGTTCAACTGTCAGATGATGCTTTTGCACACTGAGGAACATTTTTCCAAAAGAAGGATGGCTTGGAAGAGGTGACAGACAATGTCCACAACACAAAAAAAAAAGAAAAAGAAAAATGAAAAAAACCAAGTTTTCTTTTTCATGTTTGTTTTGGGTTAAATAAGATTTGATTTGTTTATTCAGGGCCCAATCTGGGCTGAGAAAGCCAAGTTTGGAAATGTCCTCAAAAACAACAATTAATCATGTGCATTGTATGTGTGCACCCGTGCCCAGCTTTGAGACTTGTGTGTGAGTGAGTTATTCCACAAATACAAAATGAGTGTGTTGCAAAAATTCCCTTTTCTTCCTCCTTTCCCCTTCCTCCTCCCCCTAACTCCTTCCACCCATGCAGCTGGTGTGCAGTATATCACATTCTGCCTGATCTTGCTTTGCTCTGGCATTTATCATTTTTTTGTCCAACATGCCAAATGAAGGTTATGTGTTGGAGGTCACTGACATGCGCACATCCCTAGTTGATCAACACTGTTCTGATATTGCTGGATGAACAGCTGCTTTGGTGGACTATTTGAATGTACAGTCTTTCATAGACATAATATCATCAGTTGAGCAAGTTTCTTTCAAAACATGGAATACATCAGTTTTACTTTTATTTTTGCAGTTCTACTGCCTTTAAACTGTTTTGACATGAATTAGTCAGATGAAAAGTAAACTCACACTGTAGTATTCTAAAGAGGCTGCATTTATTTATCATTCTACAAATAAAATACAGGAGGACTTTTTCCTTCTTTGTAAGAGCGAAATTACCTCCCTTTTCTCCGCAACACTGCTCATTATTTGTTGAATGAAGAGAAGAAAATACTGACATATTAAATCAATCGCAAGTTCAGGTAAGGGTAGGTAAGTCTGTAACACTTCTTTACCCCAAACCCAGCACCATCAAGTGCAATGCGATAAGACATGATATCACAAAATCAACACCCACACAGTCAGCCTGACCCTTACCACCAATCTGAGTCCCAAACACAATGATTGTCTGACATCTTGCAGGCCAGCGCACAAAACAACACTACCTCTCACCATTTTAACCATATGCAAAAAAGCAGTTTTGACCGTTTTTGAATGAAAAACAGCACCCTTTGACATACACACAGAAAAACAGTGCACAGTGGTCTGATAGAGGCTAAGCAAGGGCAAGACATGATTTGTTAGCAGGCTCGAGCACAAGCAGAGGATTTAATCAAGAAGGCATAACAAGGCAAATTGCTGGAGCCATTGTTCAAGCTGTGCATCCAATCTAACTTACCTCCCCTTTGGCTCAAATAGGGGGGAAAGAAGACTCGTCCTGGGAGAGACAAACACGCTCAGTTTTCACACACACACAAGCGCACATAAAAAGTCCAATCTAATTATTTTATTGTTCACGAGAGTATGAATAACAACAGCTCAGTGACCACAGACTAATCTAAATAACTACACATGAATACTGTATGCATTAAAAGATATGTATCCCATAGGCATTAAATGATATATCTAACAAACAGTCAAGTATGGACCACAGCTGCACATCAAAGCAAAACATCTGCACACTGATGTTTCATTTGTTTTTCTGTCAAATACAATACTGAAGAAGAGAACACTCAGTATAACAAAGGCATGACAGAACGAGAAGACAATGGCTGTCCTTCAATCTCACATCATAGTTTCACAGATTACCAATCAAAGCTAAATGTACAAGGCTACAAAGCACCTAGGCATTGTATCTCTTTCTAACTACCATCACTTGTGGGGAAAAAAAAGCTAATATTACAAAGAAACCAATTCTGACAACAGTTAAGAACTGAGCAGATTGAAAAAGCATGATATAATGAATGAATGACATAGAAAACAACAACAAGCAGAGACATGTGTGGCAGACAATGAGATGCATGAACTGTATTCACACACGCACACATTAAACCAAACCAACACGATATCCTAGGGCTGCAAATAACACCTTTGATGGAATATTACATGCGACCTGTTTTTGAAATAATGGGGACTCACATTCTCCCCCACCCCCCCACACATGTCCTGCATCCTCCCCCTCTCCCCCCTCCGGTCAATTTGCTGTGGATATATCAGTGTATACAAATCATTTTCAAAGCTTAAGTCGTATGTTAACAGAGGACATATCAGAGAAGCAAAAAACAGTGCACACTCAGACACTCATGTGCAGAGATGCGTGCATGTGCATACACATGCACACACAAACACACATGCACACACACATCACACACCTACACTCCCCCCTCCTCCTCCACACACACACACACACACACACACACACACACACACAAAACAGTAGCCAGATAAAAAGATAGCCATGAACACTGACTGAATTTTTAAAAGCTGAAAACAAATCACCAGCTTTTGCAAAACACACACATACCACTGGCTTTCACAAGATAATTTCTGTAGTTATGCAGATTCACTCTTGCTTAGTTTCCATAACTCGCATCAAGAACTTGAATTAACTTGAAGTGTAGGGCTCAAATGTTAATGAAACAAGACTCCAAGACCAGAGAATTGGCAACTTCCACAAAAGCAAACAGAGGGGCCACTAAACTATATCCACACAAACACTTTCTACAGGAAATGCTCAGGAAACTAGAGAGGTTCACTTCTAGTACCCACGAAGGACATGTCTGAAGATGTTAGTATAAAATTACAAAAACGTCAACACTAAGAAAGAGTTGCTCACCCCTGAGTCTGGCCAGGGAGGTGGGAAGGGGTGCGAGGGAGAGGGTTGGTTGGACACAGAAGCGGTGGACAAAGGCCTCATCTGTGAAGAGACGCTGGCTGTCGACATTTTGGAGGAGATGGACATGGTGCGGCGGCGTCGGAAGGGCCTGCCCCCCGACGCTCACTGTCTGAGTCGAACAATTCATCCTGTAAAAGGAAGACATAGGAAGTTACAAAAAAGGGATTTCAATTCTGGAGGGGGAGGGGGGGGGGGGGAGGAGCACATTGAACAACATCTCCTAGCATGTCAAGCATATAATATGATAAATACGGATAGGGTGGTAACGAAACATGGAAATTTACCCTCTTATGTGTGCCTGTGTCTGTGAGTCTGCATACAAAGGCTCTAGAAGACTTTGTGAAGTCCCAAATACATTTATTCAGCATTCATGATGGGTGGGAAGGGAGGTTACTCTCTACAGGGGATGGATGGCTTCCTCTTTGTTCTGAGCATGAAGAAGCCATTTTAATAACTGATGTGTCTATGGAAAAAGATAATAACATCAGAATAATCAAAGGTGAAGGAGGGAGGAAAAATAAAACTTAAGAAGCAAGAAAACAAAAGAGAGAAAAAAAAATGTAAAAGGAAGAAAGGGGAGAAAAAAGAAGAAATGTTGTACAAATTGGGAAAATGAGGAGAGTAAAATACACTGAAGAAAAAGAATGGAAGAGAAAAAAAAAGACAAAAATGAAAACCAACCAAACAGAAACAAAAGTCACACAGGTAAACTATGGTTAGACAACCACCTCTTCAGACAAGATGACAGCGCTGGCTGACTCTGCAGCCCGTCGTTTCCGGAAGTGCATGAGCAGTTCTCTTGACCTCTCCTTCAACTGTTCAAATTCGCTGACATAGCTGCATGTCATTCGCTGTGATTCGACGCGATGATCCAGAGTCCAGCTGCAGCTTCATATCATGAAGTTCTTGCTGAACAAGTGTCATCTGCAGCTGAATCTGAAAGGAGCAGGAACAGAGAAATTGACTCCCTGCAGTTCTTTCCCTTGATTTTCGATCTCTGGCGATTGAACATTTTTTTATGGATATTATCACATCTATGGAATAGTTTACTAAAACAGTCTAAAAAATGCATTTACCATCAACAAATTATTTGAGAAATTTTGATACTGATGCATTGTTATTGCTATAAAAAAAAATGTGAAACACTCAAAAAGTGTTGAGAGTGAAGAGTTTTCTTTTTAAACTTAATTTCAATGGTTCCATTTCAACTTCCTCAAAGACTTTAGTACTTTGCAGAGAAAAAAATATATATCATTCTATATGACATATATTTATCTATACATTCATTAGGCCTTGGTCTTCAGTGCACTCTGACTGGAATCACTCTTGTATTGTGCTCACAACAGCTGCCCCATGCAAAGCCGCACAAAGGTTTGTCCTCTTACAGACCCGGTGCAGATAGGTAATCTCAGGTCACCATAACACCGTTTATTAGAGAAGGCCCTGCACTTTTGCCAGGTCTCTCCGATGATTTTCAGACAACATGACCTTCTATGTGTTCTTTGTTGTGAACACAGGCTGAATGAGCTTAACCCAGGTTTCAAGGGCGACTGCTGCATCACACCAACAACAATGTACCATCAGATCTGTCCATTTCAATGACATTGATATAAACCTGTGATAAACAAAATGTCCCGAAGATCTTGCCACTGACAGCATCATGAGAGAAGGATATAAAGAGTCTGAGAATTTGAGATAATTTTTTGCTTTTACCTTAATGATGACAATGAAAAAAAAAACACAAAAGAATATAAAAACAAAAGATAAATTACTAGTCCACCAAACGAAAGAGACAAACAAACTACAACACAAAACATTATGCGTT
The DNA here is from genome assembly GCA_016801955.1 of Conus betulinus. NCBI lineage: Eukaryota > Metazoa > Mollusca > Gastropoda > Neogastropoda > Conidae > Conus > Conus betulinus. The sequence goes on along the minus strand of JADBJO010001238.1, from coordinate 313,122 downwards.
TTGACCTCTTTGGTCTTCTTCAGCAAGACAAACAACATTCAAGACACTGAAAACGAAGAACAATCACTTCTCTCCTCAAACTGGGCACAAAACGGATGTGTGTGTGGAATCCATTTTGCACCCAATTTGAGGAGACAAGTGCTGTATTTTGTCTTGTAATTTGTTTGTCTCTTTCTTCAGCATAACAGAAATCTTTCTTTAATCTTTGTTTTAATTTCCACCTACAGTCACCTCACTTTGAAAGAAAGAGAGAAAACAGAAAGGAAAGAAAACAAACAAAATAAAAATTTGATATGGTCGTTTATCAAAATATAGACAACTGCAATACTACTATAATCACAGTTCATATAAAAGCTCCTCAGTTCTTCCTGACAATTCCAGTGTTCAGGAACAAGATGGCAAACAAGTAAAACAATTCAACATGTTAGAAACTCAGCAAGTGACTGGCCCTAATGCTTAGTACCAGTCACACACACAAGTTTACAAAATTCAGCAAACTGCATGGTCTGGAACATGCACTAACCTCCAAAGGCCGTCGCTCTTGACTACACACTTCTAGTGCTGCATGTCCCCCATTATCCATACATTTTACAATGACTGTATTGTGTATGCACTGTGCACT
>JADBJO010001238.1:302500-307500 GCA_016801955.1 Conus betulinus | reverse complement strand
TGCGCACGCACATGTTTGTATGTGTGTGTGTGTGTGTGTGTGTGTGTGTGTGTGTGTGTGTGTGTGTGTGTGTGTGTGTGTGTGCGTGCGTGCGTGAGTGCGTGCGTGTGTGTGTTTTTGTGTGTGTATGTGAAAATGTGTGAAAATGTGTGTGTGTGTGCGCGCGCGCGCGTACGAGAGAGATAGACGGGAGGCAGAGAGAGAGAGAGAGAGAGAGAGAGAGAGAGAGAGAGAGAGAGAGAGAGAGAGAGGGAGAGAGAGAGAGAGAGAGAGAGAGAGAGAGAGAGAGAGAGAGAGAGAGAGAGAGAGAGAGACCGACCGACCGACCGACCGACCGACCGACCGACCGACGACAGAGAGAGAGACGGACGGACGGACAAAGAGACGGACGGACAGAGAGAGAGAGAGAGAGAGAGAGAGAGAGAGAGAGAGAGAGAGAGAGAGAGAGAGAGAGAGAGAGAGACGGGGGAAACGGAAGGTAGGAAAAGAAACAAGAGACTGAAATGAACTGATGGTATAAAATGACACTTGCTACATATGTATCAAGACAAGTACCATGAGGTCTCGATCAGCTTGAAGCATCATCAGGCCTATTCTTACTTCAGCCCTAAACATCACAAATTGTTCAGTCTTATTTCACCCGAGCAACAATTAGCATCATCTAACTAGAGAGGCACTGGGAGAGCGCGCTCTCCATGCACCCAGACCGAGAATTAACGAGTGTGTCCATATTTCTACCAAGTTCCAATCAAAATGGATTCTATAGTTTTTAAGGAAATCTTGCTGAGCAGTTCCTGAATTTCACATAAAATCCGGATCAGCACGACGGATCTACACTACAAATTTTTCTGTGGCTGTTCGTCGTCTGTACCATTTCACTGGCACTGCCCCCACACGCCGCTCATCAGGGCTCTTCGTCCCACAGCCACACCCTGGCATGCCCCGCTGCAGCCCCGCCGACATGAGCAGTCAATGTTAAATTATCATGAGGCAACCCACCAGAGGAGACACTGCGGTACTGCTGAGTCACTTCGTTCTGACCTAACACACGCAGAGTACCACCAGCTACCCCACCCCTCCCCCTTCTGATGACAATGACTGCTCAGTCACGGAACCAACGCAAATGAGTTTTCCTCAGGATAGCGCCACCACGCCCATCCTGATGACAGTCCGTATGAACTCGCCGACGCTAATGACCCTAACCTGAACTCACCATGGACAAAGACGTGGAGAGGAAATCAAAACTGAGCTCACCGTGAGAGCAGGGAATAAAAGACCACAGAATCTGAAACTTTTTTTATGCTGATCGATGAGGATGCTGAATATGATGCTATGCAGTTCCATTCCGGTCTGTGACTGTATGAAAGGACCATTCTCTGTGCTCACCTTCATGATATGTCCTGGCGTCAAACAGACCCGCAAGATACAGACAGACACCTGTGCTGTTGATCAGAAACTAGGGCAACACTTTCAGAGACGTGTCCATTATACAGATGAAGCTCTAAGATGCGGTTCCAGTCTTCCTAGTCGATCCCATAGCAAGGTGAACTCTGGGCTGGAGCCAGTCAGGGCAGGAAATCCCACAAATAAACGGCTCTGATGGGAATCAAACCCACGATCTCCCAGCCGGGAATCCGTGACATTAATGATTGTGCTACGGCGACTGGTGATCAATACTAAAACTTATCATGGGTTCGTCCTTGTACCAAAGCGCATCTTTCTTCCGACAAAGCTTCCATAAAATAAGCTCAGTACTTTTTACGTCATATTGCTGAGCGGGTCCTGAAGTCCTCAAATCCGGATCCACAAGGGAGATCCGCCCCAAAATTTAATGAAATCGTCCCTGAACTACATTTCAACTTTGTACCACATTTTGTTGAAATCAGTTCTCTCTCTCTCTCTCTCTCTCTCTCTCTCTCTCTCTCTCTCTCTCTCTCTCTCTCTCTCTCTCTCTCTCTCCACACACACACACACACACACACACACACACACACACACACACACACACACGCACGCAGGCACGCACGCACGCACGCACGCACAAATAAATGCGGTCGCAAACATATAACCTAAATGGATAAGAGATAAGAGAATCTCCAAACGAACACAGTGTGCACGCCCTGACGAGGAATCTCAAAGAACCATTCCCTTCATCACACAAATGTATCTGTGGCTTACGCTGAGAAAACAGTCTGATGACTAACAAGGGTTCACCAATGATGCCCGAAGGGAATAAGAGCTGCAGACAGCAACTCTGATGAGGGGCTATGGCGCAGATTCAATGTACCTTGCTGACCGATAAACAATTTAAGCCTGTGGTAGTCAGGTGGGAGATAGTGCAAGTAGGAGATGGCGCCATTATGTGGGGGAGAGTGTCACTGACTGGATGACAGTGCCATTAAGTGGCAGATAGAGACATGTAGAAATGTATCCGCTCCGATGACATACGGCTTGAAGACAGCAGCTCTGAGAGAAAGGTGACTTCAGCTTTGCAAAGCGTGAACATTGGGAACACTGAATAATAGCTGGAAAAAACGTCACTTCCGTGACAAGCTCATGGTGCACCACGGGTAATGTACCGTTCATTCGTCTACGAAAACAGACGCATGTAAATTACATTACAAATTGAATGCCGCTTACAGTAACTGTGCCACACAAGTGGCATACTCCCCACACCAGGAGTTTACGTTTCAAAAACGTTACAGGAAGCCAAACTTAGTTTCAGTCTGATGCATGAAGATGCTATTGGCTAAAAACTATCATCAGAAAGTGGGAGTGACAGTGGAAGAATCGGACCAGCATGTTTGGCAAGGTCTCCAAAGAAAGACTGATAATCTTATCGTCGTTATCGTTATCACTCACAGAGGTAGGGAGCTGATCCCTCTTTATCCCCGTCCGGTCATCAGGACACTGGAAACCACGCTTGAAAACAAGAACTAAAAATCCGAACGGTATGCAGGAGCAAGATACAGGCTTGCAGAAGGAGAAGGTATTTAAACTAACTGACCTTACTTTGCCACCCATTGAAGTGCAGGACGCTTGGCCTACGATGATTACATGGTTGGAACACAGGTGGTATGGGGAGCCAAGGATCAGGTCTGACAAAGTTGGATGTGAGTGATATGATGGTCTACTATGAGACATGCCGCACATATATACCAAGAATCTGAAGGTCTGCTCTGTGTGCCCTGCGGTTAGACTGCAGGATGCAAAAACTACCGAAGAGATATTTCTATCATTTGAATGGGCAGTTGACCACAATGTCTGAGACCATGGTCAGAGTGCTGGAGCAGGACATTTTATGCCAGCCTTGGCCTTTTCCACACTATCCAAACCAGAACTATCAGGTGGAAGGTAAAAGACAAGTAAACAAACAACAAACAACACAAACAAAAGATTATGTACTGCCTTATCAGCATAGAATATTAAAACAAAAATGTAAAGAAGTATTCCATTAATTTAAATTGAATGTTTTGGTCCGATTTCAAGACCAGATTTTCTTTACTTCAGACAAACAAACAAAAAATCAGTTTCTTGGGGTGTGCAGAGTTGAGAATCTGATTTCTGTCGGCCAGTCAATTTCAGATCGTCAAGAGCAGAATCACCCCCCACCCCCACTACCATCACCCATCTCCATCACCACCACTTCCACCACCACCACCACCACCACCACAACCACCACCATCATCATGACCATCATCACATCCCTGTTTTCATCGCCACGACCACCCATCAACGTCATCGATGTGTTCTGCCAATGTAGGTTACGGGAAGCACGCTTGGGCAGTCAGAAACCTCTGAACCTGTCATATACAAATACAGGGGGCCGGAATAGCTCAGCTGGTAGAGTGCCGGACTCGTGATCCTGGGGTTGCGGGTTCGAATTTCAGTACAGGGGGATTTTTTCCTCGGAGTTAACGTTGGTTCTGACTCCATTCCCCATACAGTCCTTCGAATGAGACTATAAACCGAGCTTCCGTGTGTGAACGCACGGACAACATCTTGCACACACGTCAATCCCATCACCAATAGAAGGCCAGTTGGCCGTTGGTATGGATGACACGTTACACATAGCATGCGCCTTCCCCAAAGATGGAGTATGGCTGCCTTAATGGCGGGATAAAAAAAAAAAAAACAACGGTCATACACACACAAAACTCCACTGCCTGTCTATACAGGCTGTGTCCACAGGAGTATCAGCCTGCGTACGCAGAAAGAAAGAAAAAGAATATACAATGCAGATGATGCACGTCCACACCTTCACCTTATCCGTCCACAGTTTCTTCCGTGTGGGTATGGGATGACCAGTGTACCCTGTAAGACTGCCATGGACGGGGGAGTCTCTCTGAGAGATGCATGACCTTGCGGGGCAGTAAGTGCAGGGAATGATCCTGCTCTGCCATCCCATGCACTGATTCTGCCAAACATTCATTCACCTAGAGCTCCCTGTGTAACACGTGGAGACGTTTGAACAGAGCATGTCAGAGGGAATATAACACATATACATAAACAGATGACAACGTACACAAATCAAGATAAAAAATGAATCGAGGAATGAAGCAGAGTTCCATTCCATCCCCTCCCCCTTCCTACCAATACATGTAGGTCATGATACTGCTGCCATCACACAGTTTGTCCATCGTGTTCACCACCTAGTGGAGTTCTGAAAGACTGCTTGAATGACTGACTGACTGACTGAACTGAGGGTGGCTGTGTAGGGGGAGGGAAGGGAAAGGAAGTAAGCAGCATCCCACCTGCATGTAGGTCCTGATGTTGCCTGCCACCACCGACACCAGCAGCTCGCTGAGCGTGCACCGGGCCACCTGCTTGACACGGACGGCAGCGCTGAGGCTGAAGGGCTCAGACCAGGCCACCGCCATCTCCCCGCACGCGCGCGCATATGCTGCCCGTGCAGCAGGTTGAAGTCGTTCTTCATAAACAGGTACCTCCGGCAGAAGGTGACGGGCCCCAGGAAAGAAGGCCTTCAAGGGAGACATGTT